>SKCR01034709.1:0-80802 GCA_019454045.1 Zanthoxylum bungeanum
CTTTTTTAGGTCTAGTAATATGAGAATGAAAGACTTTTAGACCTTCATCAGGTCTAATAGAGTAAAGACTATCATAGACCTTCATCTGGTTTAGTAGAATAATAAGTATAGATCCTCTTGGACCTTCATCAGGTCTAGTAGAGTGATGACTCTTATAGACCCTTATCAAGTCTAGTGGAGTGTAGTTTCTCTTGAATCTTCATCACGACTAATGAAGGGTAGTTTCTTTTGGGCCATCATTCGATGTAACCTCCATACTACAGGTATAAATTTTTATTCATATTTGTTAACATATGTAGGCATATGCAGACATTCGACTTGACACGAAAAATCCACCAATGGTCATTGACCAGTAGTATGGAGATTGTCCTGACCTTCATCTGGTTTAGTCGACTGGGAATATTCCCCATGGCTCGTTGTAGAACACAAAAATCGGTGACGCTGTCCGGGCTCGCGGCCGGTCGGGAGTACGGAGTAGCTCGCGGGGGACTAAACCGGAGAAATAAAATGGAGTCGCCACCCAGTGTGAACTGAGAAATGATTTAAGGCCGCACTCACCCTTTGCAAGGGAAGACCTCAAACCATTGGGTTCAGAATGGTACCTTACTTATGCCAGTTGTAATGAGAAGATATAAGCAATAGTATAACCAGGTCTCATGCAACACATGCATGATAATGTAATCAGCACACAAGATTGCACACCCATAAACGTAAATAAATAGGAAAGAAGACAAATGCATAATTCCATAGACATATTAAACAATGAAGCGCAAAGATGTAAATAAATAATAATTGTAAAGGCAGTAATAATAAGAACATATAATTAGGTACATAATGCAAAAGAAACGGCCAAAGAAGCAAACATGCATAAAATGTGATGGAAAGAAATCTGTTAACTGTATGTGCGTTCGTCCAGCGTTCGGAAACACATTCGAACGGTAAACAGAATGCATGCGTTCATGTAGCATTTAGAAACACGTTCGAACAAAAATGAGACAGAATGTGCACGTTCGTATAGCGTCCGGAAACGCGTTCGAATGAGACAAGACCTGATGCATGGTAAAACAGAATGCATGCGCGTTCGAGCAGCGTTTGTAAACGCGTTCGAACGGGATAAGACCTTATGCATGGTAAAACAGAATGCATGTGTTCGTGTAGCGTTCGTAAATACGTTCGAATGGACTACGGCAGAATGCATATGTTCGTGTAGCGTTTGATAACGCGTTCGAACGAGGTTACCAAAGTGGTATCTAAAATGACATAAACACGTGCATGAGTATTTCTCAAGCGGTACGTGGAGTTGTATCCCAAGTACAGACCGCACTACCGTCCATTCAGATTCGGCTACGAAATTTATGTCTGGGTTTCCATCCGATATACCACAAGAGGCAACACTCAAGGATTGACACAACCTGAATGCAAAGTGAAGAATGAAAACATGACAATCAAGAAAGGTAAATAACAAGACAATAAAAGAGATGCGACCAAGGCCAACATCTATATAGGACTTCGTATGCCCGACTGAACGTATTTCACATTCAATCAAGCATACTTCGTCCGACGTCCGTTTCCTGCAATTTTCGTAACTTATCGGGTAGTACCTCCAAACGTGGCTCATCATCGGGCTTTCATGCAAAAATGCAAGTTTCTACACTCGTGTAGAGTCAAGTTCAAGACCTGACCTTCATCTGGTCCAGACGAAAGTTATAGACTCCCCTGGTCATTGACCAGTAGTATGGAGATTGTCATGACCTTCATCTGGTTCAGTCAACTGGGAACATTCCCCATGGCTCATGTAGAGTCAAGTTCAAGACCTGGCCTTCATCTGGTCCAGACGACAATTATAGACTACCCTGGTCCTTGACCAGTAGTATGGAGATTTTCCTGACCTTCATCTGGTTCAACTGGGAACATTCTCAATGGATCAGGTAGAGTCAAGTTCAAACACATGACCATCATTTGGTTCAGAAGACACATGTCGTATGAACTATAACCTGAACCTTCATCTGGTTCATTCAACTAGGAACATTCCCCATGGCTCATATAGAGTCAAGTTCAACATACGACCTTCATCTGGTCTAGAAAAATTTGAAGACTCCTATGTTCATTGACCAGTAGTATGGAGATTTTCCTGACCTTTATCTGGTTCAGTCGACTGGGGACATCCCCCATAGACTCATGTCGAGTCAAATGAAGACATGGACTTCCCTCAGTCCATACAACACTGTAGTGTGAATGAATTTACTCCTGAATATTTATCTGGTTCAGTCGATCGGGGACATCCCCCATGGACTAATGTCGTGTCAAATGAATACATGGACATCCCCCAGTCCATACGA
This sequence comes from Zanthoxylum bungeanum, assembly GCA_019454045.1. NCBI lineage: Eukaryota > Viridiplantae > Streptophyta > Magnoliopsida > Sapindales > Rutaceae > Zanthoxylum > Zanthoxylum bungeanum. Next base: position 2,340 of record SKCR01034709.1, read on the forward strand.
CATGTCAAGTGAATTAACTCCAGAACCTTCATCTGGTTCAGTCGACCGGGGATATCCCCCAAAGGACACACGACGAGTCAAATGAAGACATGGACTTCCCTCAGTTCATACGACATGTTGTGTCAAATGGATAAATTGACATCCCTCAGTCCATACGGCATGTCGTGTCAAATAAATCTTGAGCCTTCATCCGGTCCAGTCGACCGGGGACACCCCCAAGGGACTAATGTTGAGTCAAACGAGGTCTTGGACTTCCTTCAGTCCATACGATGTGTCGAGATAAATACAGGCTCTTCCCCCCTCAATCCATACGACTATGTCGATTGAGGTTACCTCCTGAACCACCATATGTGTCAATCAACCAGGAACACCCAATGAAGGATTTAGAACAAGACAATTAAAGTCGGACTCCCTCAGTCCGTACGACGGAGCATCGTGTTGATTGACTTTGAGCCTCTACCAGGATCAGCAAAACGACTACCAGTGTCCTGATTCATTCAACACACACGTCAAGTACTCTCCAAGCCAATGACTCATTGACTTAGAGAGTAAGGGACAAACTACACGGGCCAAATTTGGTCCAAAGACAATTTCGACCTTTTACTTCAGGCCCAATACTAAATGCACCCCAGACTCCCCAAACAGTCCCCAAAATGAGATCCAGGCCTAAGTCGCCCTCTCAAACCCACAAGGAAGGGCTATCATCCTGCAAACATGGGAGCCCAATTTAAGGAGTGAATGTCGGCCCAACGTTGTTACACCAGCCCAAGTAAAATGCCATACCAAGACCATGTCTCAGGCCCACCATACGCCAGCCCACGAAACGCTCAGACTCATAAATACCGCCCATAACCCAGCCATTTTCAGTCTTCATGACTGCCCATAATACTCTTTCATGACACGACCGTTACCAACACACAAAATGTATGTCAATTAACGCATTCATGAATCTCTCCTAAAATAGCCTATAAAAGGAACCGAGATCCAGAAGAGAAGGGAGGCAATCACAACTCTCATAGCTCAATAATATTCTCTCCATGTCTCTCACTATCTCTCATCTACCGCCCTCACGGTAGTCCACGGGTATCAAGGTCATCTCTGGCCTTGCCACTCCTCCTACGGCATTAATAGATCATTTCTACTACTGACTTATGCGTCGGAATGCCTATGGCATCCACCACACCGGTGGGTAGACCCTCCACGCTCACCCTACCTCTTTATTTTGTAGGATCGCTAGTGCCCCATCTCAATGAAATCTCGATTGTGGAGCTCGGGTGAAAACCAACGTCCACAGAAGTTTCTGGTGCTAAGGAGACCACTTTATCTCGAGGTCATGTCTGTTGGACAATTATGACCCATAACATCACTATTTGTACAGAACATGGCGTTGTTGTACAAATTAACTATGCGATAAAGGAAATTGCTCTTTTATCATTTGTAATTGGATTACCGAGATACATAAATGAAAAAAGTCCATATGATTAGTACCAGATTAATAAGATATGAGACAGTATTAATCCATGTAAGGTTTAATCATTGAATATCCTTAGTCGTAGTATTATCGAGACTGGACATCGATAATGCGGAATATGCTAGTATTACACTTGTGCGTGTTATGGAAGCGTAACGACATAGTTCTCATATATTTCGGTATTGGATACTCATGTAAGTGTAATATTAGGTTCTGTTTACCGATGGTACAGAAACAGCTTCGCTCTGGATAGACCCCTCAGAATCCCATTGGTAGTATGACTATGTGTCTATGGGAGTCCGAATCAGGGTAGGTGTATTTGGTCTTAACCTGAGACTTGCATCGCTAATACTTGCGACAATCAGTATACTTTGGTTTTGGTCGTCAGGGGCTTTAACAGGTTATGTGTACGCCTCTTCTGGGTATACTGGGAATCGTAGTGTATTGGATGTGATGTCAAGATGGAAGTATCACTTCAGTCATATGGAGATGATGATCACGCAGGATACGGAACTGGTACTTTTGTATGCTGCAACTATCGAGATAATATGACAAGGTCATGATTATCCGATTATAGAGACTAGTTACCAGAGATCCGATATATTCTTCGTACGGGGCAGACATAATTCCAGCCCCAGGCCTAGCATGTGACCTTCGATACTGGATCGTAATACGCAATACTACGTATACTACGTCTGACAAAGATTACATATTCCTTTAAAGAATATTTCAGGAGAATTGGGTAGGCACGGTACTTTGCTAGAAGCCAACCATGTCTTGTAAATCGGTGAGAACGTGGTACCAGGTACGCACATATTCGGATAGTCCGATGACTGTATTTACTGCCAACATATCCAGGGATCTCTTGGGTCACTTCCCGAAGATTCACCGTTGAGATTTGCCTCGAACAGAAAATTCATATGGGATTAATTATGAGAGAGAAAATTAAATCTGGGATTAATTACGGTAAGAATTAATCTGTGATTAATTAACAGAGAAAGAATTAATCTGGGATTAATTGCGTCAATAATTTATCTCGGATTAAATTCGTCGAGAAGAGAGAATGCGATTAATTTAGAATTAATCGGTAAAATAAATTTAATAGTGAAATTATATTTTACTATTTAATTTATTTATTTGGGCTAAAATAATATATTAGATATATTAATTGAAATTAGATTTCAATGCCCAATTAAAATTGGATTTTAATTCGTGCGAATGAATTATTTTGTAATTAATTCGTAAGCGAATTCCGTAATAATTTTGATAGGCATTATTTAATTAAATTGGATTTAATTACGTCGCAACGGAAAATTCATTTAATCGGATTAAACGAACTCGAGCCCGAAGTGTGTTGAGCAAACCCACTTGAATTTTGAATTTAAAGTGGGGTCCACCAACTAACATCAACTTGACATTTGACTTACATCAAGTAGTCATAAGTGTGATGGAGGTGGTTGGCTTTATTAAATGTAATTCATTTAACTTACACAACACACTTAAGTTAACTTTAGAAGTAAACATTTTGGTAACAAGTTTAGAACTTGAAAAACACTATTCCCTATTCTCTCTCAAAACCGTGAACCATGAACCTTGGAGGGGAAAAATTTTCTTTCAATTTGTTCAAGCTAGCACTTAAAGGAGTGAATCAATGTGATAGGGAAACTCACCCAAGTGTTGGAAACACTCAAGAAAGCTTGGAGCTTCCACCGAAATGCATAAAAAGTTTTGAACTCATCCGATCTATATGAGAATTTTCCGCAACTCTTTTGATTTAATTCACACACAAATCACTCTTAGACTATCTTGGCATGTTCTAGGAACACTACAATGGTATTAGAGCGATCTAAGTTTGATTTGGAATTCTAGGGTTCATGACTTTAAATTTTGGTATTTTTGATTGGAGCATGAAAATGCAAAATTGATGGTTTGGTTGAGCTTGGATGATGTTTAATTGGATTTGTACATTTTAGGAATTGAGAAAATGAATTGGATAATTTTTTCCCTAATTCCCTAGTCTTGGCCGAATGCACCATAAAATAAATTCATGGTGATTTTTTGAAATTTGACAATTGCATATGTTAAATGGCATGAATTGAATATTGATTATTGATTTAATTGGATTGAAATCAAAAATTGGATGTTAATTTTATGCCTTTGCCGTGAATGGAGCATGTGTTGGTAGACTGATTTTGCTTCAATTTGTGTTGGACATGAATTGGAAATGTAGTGCATGATTAATTGAATTAATTAGTGTTTTGGAAGCATTAGATTAATTAATTAATTATTGAAATTACACTTGAATTGAATTAATTGTAATTTGGAATAATGAGTTAATTTGATTTATTGTATTTGGGCTTAATGGTCTTGGTTGGACCAAGTTTGGTTTAGGATAATGGTTGGATCCGATTGGGCCTAAAATCATTTCCATGAAGTCCAAATATGACATTTGGGCCTTTAAAATTTTAATTGGGCCTAAATTGATTTTTGGCATAGGGTGATTCCTAATTGGGCCTTGGTATCTTGGGTTTGACCCATAATTGCCAAAGCCATGCCTTAAGAATTAATTGAAAGCCCATTGGACTTTAATTGAATAGTAGTGGATACTAATTGGGCCTTTGAGACCCGTTAAGATTGGATTTGGAATCCAAGTCTAAAAGGCACTATTAAAAGTGTAATTATTTAATTTGGAATTAAATATGAATTAGTATTGAATATAATTTAAATTGGATTTAAAATTGTAGTTCGATATAATTCAAGAATACTTACTTTGAGTATTTATTCTTAAACGAGTTGGACTCGCGCAAATCAAATCGTTGTTTGAACATTGGATGGTCACTAATCAAAGATTAATTAATTGGATTAGATTGATTGATAACATGCTTTGTGTGAATACTTGGATGTATGTATGAATAATGTATATCAGATGGATATTAGAAGGGTGAGGGCAATTTTGAAATTATTGTAATAAATTTAGAATTTATTAAATTGGTCCTGCGCGTCCAGCCTATTATCTCCTTATCTCATTGTATTTCTCTTCTCACTAATTCCCCTCAATGTAAATGAGGTTTCTTTAGAAGTATTATGTAATTGGGTAGAAATATTAATAGTGCTAGCGGAGAGAGAAGGAAATGAGAGAGATTTGTTCTAGGAACCAAAGTTTGTTATATATCCATCCGAATATCATTATTATTTTATCGCGCCTTATTATGATTTTAGAATGCATGCTTAAGGGTGTATGATGAGACTTAATAAAAGATAATAAATTGGTTGCCAAATCGCGACAAAAATCCTCATTTTATATTAAGCGTTTTTCCTTCCATTGAGTGATTCTCTCTCAAGATCCAAGATTGGCATTGGTTTGTTGGCCAAAGTCAAGACCTTTGTCCATCGCGGATGTGTTTGAATCACGAAAGTTTTGTTCCATATCGTACGTCTTGGGCAAGTTGTGATTTGTTGGCCAAAGTCAAGGTCAATTCTTGTTCATCGACCTCGATTACGAAGTTTTCCCACTGTCAATGGGTCACACTTAACTGGTTTCATTAAGCTTGTTGATCCAAAGCCAAGGCTTAGTTGATTCAGAGGAAAATGTTAGGGAAATATCACATATATTGGCATATATTGGATATATGTTTCGGACTTGGAGGTCCACCTACTGGATCTAGGAATTGGATGAGATCCAATTGATCTTAGAGATCTACCTAGTTAAGTTTCATACAACTTGTTGGCCAAAGTCAAGGTTGTGTGTTATTTAACGGGATCCTAGCCCACTAGGAAACTAGGTTTCTCGAGTACTCCATTGAGGGTTAGAGGCTCGCCGAAAAATAGTGGGAGGCAAGTACTAAATTTGCAATTTCATTTAGATAGTTACCAATACGCGCTCATTTTTTTTTTGTCATTAAAAATTTATAAATATTAGTTGGACTAATATTCAATTGTTGTTTTAATTGAAAAGTTGGACTGTATTCAAACTACTTCATTTATAGTTGATTATATAATTGGATTATATTAATCAATATATTTGAATTTAACCAATCAAATAGTAGTTGATTATATAGTTAGACTATAGTAATCATTATGTTCGATTGTACCCGAAATCGTTGATTGGATAGTTGGACTATTAGAATCAAGATAACTGAAAGATTAGCGTCAAGGACATAATCCTAGTGAAAATGTCTTTAACGGCGTAAATTTTTCAAATTATGATAGAACCTCAGGATAGTCCTGAGAGCCGATAAGTTACTTTATTTGATAGAGTGACATCTCGGGTCTGAGTCCGGAGTTGAGAAAATAGTGGAGCATGAGCTTTGGAAGACTCATGGTGATGATAACTTTAGTGCTCAATCCGTTATGCTTGCTGCAATGACTCCTTAATTTCTTCGTCAGAACTAAGGATTAGATCCTTATAGTATGATATTGAAATTGAAGGATCTTCATAGATTTATTCTTAGATCTTAGAATTACTAATTGCACTAAGAAAACTCTTGGAGAGTTAATGGCTATGCTCAATGAGACAGAGCTAGAGCTTGCAAAAGGGCAAGAAGCGCAAGGCGCATCTTACTTCGACATCCTAGAAGGCCAAGGCTTGGCCGAAGGCTTTTGGGGGGTGTGAAAATAAGGGCAAAGGAAAAATCGTCACAGTCTTCTAGGAAGACAAATGATATATCCCAAGATGGCTGCCTAAACTGTGGTAAACGTGGTCACTGGAAGCGTGACTGCCGTATGGACAAGGCAGACATGAAGGAAGTGAATGTGGGACAAGGTTCCGGCTTCAAGTATGTTTGTTATAAACATGTTCATTACTGGTTTTAAAATTGGATTTTTGATACTAGATGTGGTACATAAATATATGTACTGATGTGCGGGATCTACTGATAAGTAGGAGACTGGCTTCAGATGAGATCGACCTATGAGTTGGAAACGGGACGAGAGTCGTTGTTTTGGCCGTAGAAACCTATGTTTTGGAACTGCCCTTTGGGCATGTACTTAAATTAGGAAACTGTTATAATGTACCTAGTTTGACTAGAAACATTATCTCTATATCTAGTTTAACCCGTTGCGGGTATACCTTTATATTCTAAAACACTAAGTGTTTTGTTTATAAAGATGATATTGAGATAAGCACATTAGATGTGAATAACAGTATTTATATTTAGAATATAAATGAATCTCAAACATATAATATGACAAACAAAAGCTCAAACTGAGTAAATCAAATTAGACTTATTTGTGGCATTGTTGTCTGAGACACATTAACAAAACTCGTATATCCACACTTTCGAAGAGTGGATACTAGGACGGATTTGATTCTAATTCAAATGATGTCTACGAATCTAGTTTATTAGGCAAAGTGCCTAAAACACCTTTTACTTGGTATAAGTACAAGTGCCACCGATCTCGATCTGTAGCCCTCGTTCATGGTGACGTATGTGGGCCCATGTCTAGCTAATCTAAAGCTGGATATGAATACTTCGTAACCTTTACGAATGTTACATCGCATTATGGTTATGTGTATCTTCTGAAACACAAGTCGGAAACTTTTGATATAATCAATGAGTTTCGACACGAAGTAAGAAAACAGACCGTAAAAGTATTAAAAACATTACGGTTGGACCATAGTGTTAAATACTTTTACATATGAGTTTCAAGATTACTTGAAAGAGTATAGTATTCTTTCACAGTTGACTCCTCCCGGAACACCTCAATTTGACGGTGTGTCCGAACAGAGAAACCGAACTTTGTTGGACATGGTAAGGTTAATGATGAGTCACTCTGAACTACCAATTTCCTGATAGGGATACGCATTAAACAGTGCAATACTTATTTTGAATAAGGTTCCATGAAAATCTGTCAGACAGACTTCATATTAGATATGAACAGGAAAGAAACCAGGTTTCTCATTCCTGAAGATTTGGGAATGCTGGGCATATGTTTGGATGATACGAAACTAGAACCCAAATCGGATAAGTGCATATTTGTAGGTTGTCATAGGGAAACCAAAGTATAGTACTTATACAACTCACAAGAGAACAATGTAATTATTGCTCTTCATGCGGTTTTCCTAAGAGGAATTCATATATGCAGTGGTAAGTGGGAGGAAAGTAAAACTTGATGAAAATCAGAGTAATATTGTTCCAGGCACCGAGTCCTCACAGAACACCAACAGTTCATCAGGGATGAAACTGTACCAATAATCTTCGAATACACAAGAACTGCGTAAGTCAGAGAGAGTCAGAAAACAACCTGGGAGGTATGGGTTTCTGATCTCACCTCATGTAGATATCAATCTTATTGAGGAAGACGAACCGGCTACGTATGAGGAAATGATACAAGGTATCGACTTCTTTTATGGCAAAGTGCCATGAAGTCCGAAATGGATTCCATGTATACCAACTAAGTTTGGACATTGGTTGATGTACTAGAAGGCATTGTGCTTATTGGTACTAAATGTGTCTTCAAGGAAGACATACATGGATGGAAACATACAAATGTACACAGCTAGGCTTGTACATAAAGGATATCGTCAATGACATAGTGTCGACTATGACGAAATTTTTTCACATGTTGCCATGATTAAGTCCATTTGGATAATGCTTGCCAATACTGCATGTTTCATTTATGAAATTTGGCACATGGACGTCAAAACCCCTTTCCTTAACGAAAGCCTTTTGGAGGATGTTTACAACATCCTGACGGTTTTGTCGTACCATAACATGCAAACAAGGTTTGCAAGTTAAGTCGATCCATTTATGGATTGAAGCAAGCATTGTGTTCTTGGAACCAATGTTTTGATGAGATCATAATGGTATATGATTTCATTCAAAACGAATATGATTCTTGTGTATATAAGAAGGTTAGTGGGAGTGCACTGACAATGAATGTCCTATTCATTGATGATGTATTGCTTCTTAGCAATAACATTCCCATAATATAATCGGTGAAAGCTTGGCTTTCATTAAAATTCTCCATGGAATACCTGGGAGAAGCAGACTTTATTCTAGGAATAAAGATCTACTAGGATAGATCTAGAAAGCTGTTGACAACCCTCCCAGAGCTCGTACATTTTTGAAATGTATATGACCTGCTGTCTCATATGCTTTGAGCATATGTAGACGCTATAAGGCCAATCCAGGTGATGGTCACTAGATTGATTTAAAGAACATCCTTGAGTATCTTAGACGAACTAAAGATGCTTTATGGAGAATGAGAACTTGAGGTAACTGGTTCACCGTTGCAAGTTTCCAAACCGACAAAGACGACTTTAAGTCAAAATAAGGGTACATATTTAGTTTGAATAACAGAACAGTGAGCTGTAAATCTTCCAAGCAAGATATTGTTGCCGAATAAATAACAAAAGCGGAACATTGCTGCAGCTGAGGTAGCAATAGAAGCATTTTGGATCTATATAATCCTAATTGGATTAGGAGCAGTTCTGTTAGCAGCTGAGCTATGCTACAACACAGGCTAAGGAACCACGGTCTCATCAATGATCCAAGTATGTACTTCGACTAATTCATCTGATTCATTCGATCATACATCGTGGCAATATGATGATCGAATAGATTGCATCAGATGATAACCTTGAAAATCCGCTGACGAAAGCTGTTTCTCAGCAGAAATTTGAGCAACCCGTACATAGTCAGATGTTAGACACTTAAGTGATTGGCTATAGGCCAAGTGGAGATTGTTGGACAATTATGACCCATAGCATCATATTTGTACAGAACATGGCGTTGTTGTACAAATTAACTATGTGACAAAGGAAATTGTTTTTTTATCATTTGTAATTGGATTACCGAGATACATAAATGATAAAAGTCCATATGATTAGTACCTGATTAATAAGATATGAAACAATATTAATCCATGTAAGGTTTAATCATTAAATATCCATAGTCGTAATATTATCGAGACTGGACATCGATAATGCGGAATATGCTAGTATTACACTTGTGCGTGTTATGGAAGCGTAACGACATAGTTCTCATATATTTGGGTATTGGATACTCATGTAAGTGTAATATGAGGTTCTGTTTACCGATGGTACAGAAACAGCTTCGCTCTGGATAGACCCCTCAGAATCCAATTGGTAGTATGACTATGTGTCTATGGGAGTCCGAATCAGGGTAGGTGTATTTGGTCTTAACCTGAGACTTGCATCGCTAATACTTGCGACAATCAGTATACTTTGGTTTTGGTCGTCCGGGGCTTTAACAGGTTCTGTGTACGACTCTTCTGGGTATACTGAGAATCGTAGTGTATTGGATGTGATGTCAAGATGGAAGTATCACTTCAGTCATATGGAGATGAGGATCACGCATGATACAGAACTGGTACTCTTGTATGCTGCAACTATCGGGATAATATGACAAGGTCATGATTATCCGATTATAGAGACTAGTTACCAGAGGTCCGATATATGCTTCATACGGGGCAGACACAATTCCAGCCCCAGGCCTAGCATGTGACCTTCGATACTGGATCGTAATACGCAATACTACGTATACTACACCTGACAAAGATTACATATTCCTTTAAAGAATATTTCTGGAGAATTGGGTAGGCACGATTTTTTGCTAGAAGCCAACCATGTCTTATAAATCGGTGAGAATGTGGTACCGGGTATGCACGTATTCGGATAGTCCGATGATCGTATTTACTGCCAACATATCCATGGATCTCTTGGGTCGCTTCCCGAAGATTCACCGTTGAGATTTGACTCGAACATAAAATTAATCTGGGATTAATTATGAGAGAGAAAATTAATCTGGGATTAATTACGGCAAGAATTAATCTGGGATTACTTAACAGAGAAAGAATTAATATGGGATTAATTGCGTCAAGAATTTATCTCGGATTAAATTCGTTGAGAAGAGAGAACGCGATTAATTTAGAATTAATCGGTAAAGTAAATTTAATAGTGAAATTAGATTTTACTATTTAATTTATTTATTTGGGCTAAAATAATAAATTAGATATATTAATTAATATTAGATTTCAATGCGCAATTAAAATTGGATTTTAATTCGTGCGAATAAACTAATTTGGAATTAATTCGTAAGCGAATTCCGTAATAATTTTGCTAGGCATTATTATTTAATTAAAGTTGATTTAATTACGTCGCAACGGAAAATTCATTTAATCAGATTAAACGAACCCGAGCCCGAAGTGTGTTGAGCAAACCCACTTGAATTTTGAATTTAAAGTGGGGCCCACCAACTTACATCAACTTGACATTTGAATTACATCAAGTTGTCATAAGTGTGATGGAGGTGGTTGGCTTTATTAAATGTAATTCATTTAACTTACACAACACACTTAAGTTAACTTTAGAAGTAAACATTTTGGTAACAAGTTTAGAACTTGAAAAACACTATTCCCTCTTCTCTCTCAAAACCGTGAACCATGAACCTTGGAGGGGAAAATTTTTCTTTCAATTTGATCAAGCTAGCACTTAAATGAGTGAATCAATGTGATAGAGAAACTCACCCAAGTGTTGGAAATAAATCCAAAATGAAGAAAGGCTACAAGGTAGCTTCCTTCTCCACAGTCATAGAGCAGTCACTAGTCGAGTGACTGGTTTATGATTTATTAAGAAGGTCTATCTGTAGAATCACTTAAGTTGTATGGCGTTCCAGCTATTTTGAATTGATCTTCCATTTGCAGTTTTTAACTTATAGGCTCATTGTCCAATGATTTTAGTAATGATGTTGGGGCCTTCCCATGTAGGTCTGAGCTTTCCATCTCCAACTTCTTTAATGTTTTGGAATACTTTGCGTATGACCCAATTTCCTTATTTGAATCTTCGACATCTAACATATTTGTTGAAGTACCTTGTCATCCTATGCCGATGGGCTACAAGTGGTATGAAATCATGTTCTATTAGCTCGTCGATGGTATCAAGGCTGTGGTTCTTAAGCTGTCGGTTGGAGTCTTCTTCGAGCCATTGGTAGCGTGGGGATGGTATGTTTCCTTCTGCTGGGATGCTTGCCTCGGCTCCAAACACTAGTGAAAATGGGGTTTCTCCAGTCGATGATCGAGCAGTTATTCTGTAGGACCTCAAAACTCCTGGGAGATAGTCTACCCATACCCCTTTTGCGTTTTCCAATATTTTCTTTATAGTGTCCATAATAGTCTTGTTGGAAAACTCGGCTTGACCAATGGCTTGTGGGTAGCATGGGGTTGAGAAGCTGAGTTTGATACCCCAATCCTTGTAAAAGTCTTGGAAACAATGGCTGATGAATTGAGAACCGTTATCAGTCAATCTCTATTGGAAACAAAGGTTTGTACTTCTCAGTCTCGTATATTGGCGAAAGCTTCGGCTTCAATCCATTTGGAGTAGTAGTCATTGAGTGTAAGCATGTAGACTTATTGGCCTGTGGTGATTGGGAGTTTTCCCACGATATATATCCCTCATTTCATGAATGGCCAATGAGAGAGGATGAGAATGAGCTTTTCTAGTGGTAGATGTGAGACTAAGGTGAATCTTTGACATTTCTCACGTATTGTGGGCCAATGGTAACCTGCAGTGCGGGCTCGGCATGCAAGGCTTCTCCCTCTAGAGTTATTCCTGTATTCTCCCTCATGTAATTCTGCCAACACGTAGCGTGCTTCCTCGGGAGTAAGACACTTGGGGTAGGGCCCAGAGAAAGATCTCTTCAGGAGCTGGCCATCATAGAGAGTGAACATTGATGCTTGGCATTGAATCTTTTGGGCCTCGGTTCTGTCTTATGGGGGCGTGCCTTCATGTAAATATCTCACTATTGGAGTCATCCAACAGTCGGCTAGAGTGACTGAGGTGACAAATTTAGCTTCTTCCTTCCAGATGGTTGGCCATTGTAAATACACCGCTGGAATTTATTGGGTTTTTCCCCTTACATTGTCGAACCGAGTGTGGCCAAGGCATCTGCATGAGTGTTTTTGGTCCTAGGAACTTGTGAGATCGTGAGCTCCTCAAATGACAACTAAAGTTCTTTCACCTTTTGCAAGTAGGAGGCCATTTGTGAGTCATGTGCTTGATACGACCCTTGGAGTTGGTTCACAATAAGTTGGGAGTCTGATTTGGCTTCTATTTTTTTGGCTCCCAACTCCTTAGCCAAAGTCAATCCAGCTATGAGAGTTTTATACTCGGTTTTATTATTTGTGACTTTGAAACCACACTTCACTACCCGATATAGTTTGTCACCTTCATGGGTGGTGATCACAATTCCCAACCCGTATCCACGCTTATTTCTAGATCCGTCGACTGCAGGTTTCCATGTGGGCATTGACTGGATACATATGACTTCTAATTCAGCGGGGACTTATAGGCTAGGGCTGAAGTCAGCTATGAAATATGTTAGTGCTTAAGATTTGATCGCGGTATGTGGCTGGTAAATGATGTCGTGTTCTCTAAGCTCCATAACCCATTTCACTAGTCTCCCGGAGAGCTCAGGTTTATGGAGTATGATTCTCAAGGGGTAGGAAGTGTAGACAGTGATTGGATTCCCTTGAAAATAAGGGCGTAGCTTCCGAGCTACTGTTATTAGAGCAAATATCAACTTCTCCATTTGGGTGTAGCATGTCTCCGGGTCGATTAGAGCTTTACTTACGTAGTAGAGTGTGAGTTGTGTCACTTCTTCCTCTCTAATCAATACCACACTGATGGCTTGTTCTGAAACCCCCAAATAGAGGAAGAGCCTTTCATTGTCGAATGACTTTGAAAGGAGTGGTGGAATGGTCATGTACCTCTTGATTTCCTTTAAAGTTTCTTTGCAGGCTGGGGTCCATTCGAAGTTCTTTGCTTTCTTGAGGGAAAAGAAGAACATAAAACTTTTTTTTTGTAGACTTGGAGATGAACCGGTTCAAAGTTGCGATCCTCCTTGCAAGTCGCATGACATCTTTCAGGTTATTGGGAGATGGAATGTTGAGGATAGATTTAATCTGATCAGAGTTAGCTTATATCCCTCGTCGAGTGACCATGTAGCCTAGGAACTTACCCGAAGCAACACGGAAGGTTCATTTTATAGGGTTAAGCTTCATGCCATATTTCCTCATAATGTCGAATGCTTGTCCCAAGTGTTCTAGGTGTTGCTTGGCCTTCAATGACTTCAATAACATGTCGTCTATGTAGACCTCCATGGTTTTCCCAATCTGTTGGGAAAACATTTTATTCACGAGACGCTGGTAGGTCGCTCTAGTATTCTTGAGTCCGAATGGCATCACATTGTAGTAATAGATATCTATGTTGGTGATGAAGACTGTCTTCTCTTGCTCGTTTGGGTGCATGATGATTTGATTGTAGCCTGAGTAGGCATCCATGAAACTTAATAACTCATGTCTAGCTATAGCATCGACCATTGAATCAATGTGAGGTAGAGGGAGTGAGTTTTTTTGGCATGCTTAGTTCAAATCTGTGAAGTCGATGCAAACTCACCTTTTCCCGTTCTTCTTTTGAACCATGACAATGTTCGCAAGACACTCTGGATATTGGACTTCTTTGATGGCTCCATTTTGTAATAGTTTCAACCTCCTCATTGTTGACTTGGTTCCTTTATGGGGAAAATTTTCTCATTTTCTTCCTAACAGGGGTGTAGTTCGGGTTTACGTGTAGTTCGTGAGTCATCATCTCAAGATCTATACCTGTCATATTTTCATGAGACCAGGAAAATTAGTCATGTTGCTCCTTGAGGAAGTTTATTAGTTCAGCTCGTAGCTTGGGTTCAAGATAGTCCCCAATCTGGGCCTTATGGTCTGTATACTGAGGATGAGTATGGACCTCGTCGAGTTCTTCAATGTTGGGATGATCTTGCTTGGCCTCACGAGATCCTTCATATAGTTGCTATGCTAACTGGTGCTTGGCCTTAAGAGTAGTTTGATAGCAACTCCTGTAAGCTTGTTCCATTTGATCTATTGGATACCCCATTTGGTGGGGAATTTCAATAGCTGGAGGTAGGTGGAAGAGACTGCCCTCATATCATGAATCTAAGGTCGACCAACAATCAAGTTGTAGGCTGAAGGACAATCCAAGATCAAGAAAATGGTGATTTTGTTGATCCCTCCGGCATAGACTGAGAGAGATATCTCTCCCGAATTGTACTTCTGCTCTCCACTGAACCCTATCACTGTAGTTGATCATCGGTTGATCTTATCCAACTCTTCTCCCATATATGCTAGAGCATTGGTGAAGATGATGTTGGCTGAAGATTAGGTATCGACCAGTACCCACTTGATCATGAAGTTAGCAGCTTCCAAGGAGATTACCAGAGCTTCGTGGTAAGGGTTCATCCGACTAGAGTTGAAGTCGTTTGTGAATTCGGTTGTCAGGTTGGTGAACATCCCTTCTAGCAATATTGTAGAGTGAAACGTTCCCACAGCTGTTGCTCTTGTGTATCATTTGGCGGCTGAGTAGGAAACACCACTGACTTCAGATCCGCCTGAAATGAAGTTCACTGTATTGTTGATTGGCAGTGGTGGTTGGGGGCCGTCACCTCATTCGTCTTTGTCATCTCGTCGGGCAATGTAGCTTTGCCTTTCTCTATAAGCAAGTCTTTTAGATGCCATTTTTTTAGTGTAGGCACTACATTTTTACATAGAGTCCAAGGATGAGCCTCATTTGGAGGCATTACCCGATAAGTTGCGGAAGTCGCGGGAAACGGACTTCAGAAGTGAAAATTCCAAAATAAATACCTTGACATATTTAATTCATTTGCTTAGCCTCGGGTTCACCCGATAGACCTCTGTTTTAAAATTTATCCTCGGCCCAAAACCCCCCGGAAACCACACCGAGCCACACACCCAAGCCCATACACCACCAACCCACATGCCCAAGCCCACCAAAGAGCCAATCTACACGCCCAAAGCCCATCAAATCCAATCCAAAAAATATCCAACACATTAAACACATGTTAAAATACAAACAAATCACCTTCCTAATTTAAATAAATCACATGCCTAAACTATATAAATCAAATCAAATCTCTTAAATCCCTTCCTAAACTAAATAAATCACCATCCTAAATTTAATAGATCTTTTCCTTATAACACACTAATTGAAGATACCCCTATGATTGCATGATTTATTTCCTTCCCGTGCAAGGAAAACCCTAGCCCACTCATATAAAAAGAGACATAAACCAAACCTTAGGACCCCTAGCACATTCACGCCAAAAAACAAAAAGAATAGACCTCCATTACCGTGAAAAAAAGTCCCCAAATCAGCCCCCATTACCGTGAAACACAGTCCCCAAATCAGCCCTCCATTGCCGTGAAACACAGTCCCCAAATCAGCCCTCCATTGCCGTGAAACACAATCCCCAAATCAGCCCCCATTGCCATGAAACACAGTCCCCAAATCAGCCCTCCATTGCCGTGAAACACATTCCCCAAATCAGCCCTCCATTTCCGCAAACACAGTCCGCAAATAAGCCTTGAATTACCGAAAATAAAACAAGAAACAGCCCCTGCTTCACCGCAAAACACAACCCCAAATTAGTCCCTATATTACCGAAAATACAACAAGAAACAGCCCCCAAAAATCCCACTGCACTACCGCAAAACAGCCCCCAAAAAATCCCCCTGCATTACCTCAACAAGAAAACTGTTTAGCCACGTTATCGTAAAAGATTAAACTTGTTGGGCCTTTTTCAACTGGGACAAGTTTGCACCGCGCAATAATATGATTGAATGCTTTGAAATGATGATGGGCCAAATTGTATGAAAACCTTGATGGGCTTAGAAAATCCAAACATGATATAAATATGCTAGAAGCATGAGTCCGATATCCACATTGGCTTTCATCCAGGAAGGATACGCCTTGTTACGACATATTGTATACTTTTGGATGCTTCCAAGTTCATCCCCATGATCGCGATTACCGAAGGGCCAATTCGTCTTTTTTAAACAATAGCATGATCCCATAATCGGCTTAGTCCATGTTGTAAATGGGCGGTCTTTGTCTTTTAAGGATGGAAAGTGATTGGGGTAGCCAAGGTTCACCCCTGTAGCATAGGAGAGAACGATCTTGTGTACCCACATTGGTATATAAAATAAGCCATACCTAGGACAAAAATAGATTTACCGCGTGTGTGGGAGATATAAGGTTGGAAGGATATATGTTGTTTTGATAACCACTTACATCTCATGCATACACGCATCATGTTAACCCATGTGTCTTAAAAGCTATCATAGATATCCGTTGGGTTGGAGGAAAAACTTAGACTTGTCAAGAAGAGTTTAACAAACAGGGATATCCGGGAAAAGGAATCCGAGAAACAGAAAACTTTATGGCAAGAATAGAAAGACCATCGGGGGGGGCCATAAAAAAAAAGAAAAAAAATTGTTTGTTCTTAGTCCTTAATAGTTAGGCATAAGTCCAATGATTAAATCGTTTGCTTTAGGGTGAAATCTTAGAAACGATAAACTCTTGATGTACTTTTATCGGATACTTTGAGTAATTGATCTATGTTAGACTCGTAAGCACTTGATTATGGTTCTTAGCAGTGAAAACCTGAGTAGTTAGCAAAGTGACTAGTTGAAGAAATTGTAGGTCGGTGAATGACCGTTTGCCTAAATGTCTATCCTGATTTGCTTGTGTTATGATGTGCGGTATGGTTGAAAATAAAAGAAAAGTCTCTAAAGAAAAGAATTAAACCACATATAACCGATAAACGTGAAGCTACCCATGGGCGAGTATTAGGACCACCATGAGGATAAATGCTACCTTAAAGGGTAGGTGTGTTGAAAAAAAATAAGAAGAAAGAAAAAAAAAGAAAAAGGAAAAAAAAGAAGTTCAAGACGAAAAGAAAAAAAAAGACAAAAGAGAAAGAAAACCATACCACATTGAGCACAGAAAAGCAACTGCAGGGCATAATTGAGACATCTAGGTTGATTTGACCTATCGATCCAACTGCAGGGCATAATTGAGACATCTAGGCATAAGGAACCTTTGAACACACACACTTTGAGTCTGGCTTAGATCATTTATTCAAAGACTTGGATTTGAGTTGCATTGAATGTTTTGAAGGTTCTCTAGTTTCGACACTAGGCATCCTTTGAGGGCAACAATATGTATAACTATTGGGACTATTTCATAAGAGGCAGTATAGTATGTTGATATGGAACGTCACATCACATGATCTACTTTGACCTAGTGCAAGTAGCAAAGAGCAGAAAGCTAAACCAAGACTGGGGGCGACCAGTCTACCATCCCGCGAATAAGGGATATAACGAGAATTTGAGCCATGAAGACAAAAGAGAACTGAGCAATCACCAGAAGAGAACTGGCAAAAGGAAATTGTAAGCATGCCCAAGGGTGACCAAAGACATTTGTAGGCAAATGGCACCAAAAGGCACCAACAATGCCTAACACATCGGAATAGGAAATACATCCATGCATACATGCATACACGTCACATGCACACAATCTTTGTCTTGTTTTTGTTCACAAGTTTTGAAGAAAAGCGGCCAAGACACACAATTATGGAATAAAGCCCTCAATCAATTCAGTTCGGGAACAAAGCACGCACAATCAACATAAGTTCGAGAACAAAGCCCATGGAATAAAGCCCACAATCAATTCAGTTCAGGAACAAATCCCACACAATCAACAGTTCAGGAACAAAGCCCACAATCAGCATAATTCGGGAATAAAGCCCACACTCTCTACACAGTTCGGGAACAAAGCCCAGGGAATAAAGCCCACAATCAATTAAGTTCAGGAATAAAGCCCTACCCCCGCATCTCAATTCGGGAACAAAGCCCACTCTCTACACGGTTCGGGAACAAAGCCCACATTCAGTACAGCTTGGGAACAAAGCCCACTCTCTACACAGTTCGGGAACAAAGCCCACTCTTAACACAGTTCAGGAACAAAGCCCAGGGAATAAAGCCCACATTCAGTACAGCTTGGGAACAAAACCCACTCTCTACACAGTTCGAGAACAAAGCCTACTCTTAACACAGTTCAGGAACAAAGCCCAGGGAATAAAGCCCACATTAAGCATAGCCAGGGAATAAAGCCCACAATCAATTCAGTTTGGGAATAAAGCCCGCACCCACTGTAGGCATTGCATTTCCGCATGTGAAACCCGATGATGAGTCTCAGTTGGAGGCACTACCTTTTTAGTTAAGGATATTGCGGGAAACTGAGGTCGGAAGGGGAAATTCAGAATAAGTACGTCATCAGATTCATTTCGCAAGTTCACTGTTTTCGTTAGTGCTGCGTTCGTTACTTCGTTCGAACGTCAGGCAGATTGTGGGCGTTCGTGTAGCGTTCGATTGGGCGTTCGAACGGCGTCGGTATTTCTGGTTTTGCTGCTAGCCTCGCACCCCAGCCCAATTAGCACCCCAAAGCCCATAAAACACATCCCAATTAATAAAACACATTTAAAACACATGGGAAATTAAATTAAATATTAATTAGATAATGTAATTAAATAAAATAATTAATTAAGTCATATACCAAATTAAATAAAACAAATAAAATCTAAATAATCACCTACCAAAATAATAAAAATACTTACACAAATTAAAGAAATTGCATGCCTAATAAAGATAAATCAAATATTATATACCAAACTTAACAAATATCATGCCTAATTAAAATCAATCATAACAAATTAAATATTTTGTATTCCTAATCTAGCCAAGATTTGTCCCCCCTCAATCTAATCCTTTCCTTGTTGAATACCAAATCAAATCCTCATTTTAATGCCAAAATCCCTTCCTTGTGAGACAAGGAGTAGCCCTAACCTTTCTCTATATAAACAACCCATAACCAAGACATACACTCCCCTAGCTCATACACAAGACTTACAAGAAAATCACAACACCAAGAACCCTAGCCACTCACGGCAATAGCAAGAAGCACAAACAAAACTCTTCTCTTCATCTCTCATTCTTTGGCCGAGAATACCACTATCCTACATCCCCTCCATTGCCGAATTTTAACAGCCATTACAACCACCAATACAGCCCCTAACCACCACTGAAAACCACCTCCATAAACTCCCCACACATCACCGAAAATACACCCCCAAAACAGCAGCCAAATCCTCTTAAAACAGTCCCTAAAATCCTCAAAACAGTAACATAAAAACTGCATTCATAATCCTTAAAATAATCACACAAGACTACACTAAAAACCCACAAAAAACACTCGGAACAGTCCGTTGAAATGTCAAAACAAGTGACCTGAACAGTGAGCAGCAAAACAGAGGCCGAACAGCAGCAGAACGGAGACCGAACAACAAGTAAAACAGAAAAACAGTGAGCTAGGACGCTAAACCAGTGAACCAGAGAAGTTGAGGAGCCTTACCCTTCCGACGTCTGTGAAACGCAAGCCTGAAAGTTGGCAAAAAGGTTAGATCTGAGGGTATTTTCCACACTCGTTTTCTGTTTTATTTTTATTATTTATTGAGTATTGCTTGCATGATTGTTATGTTGAAATGCATGTTGTGGCCCTTGAGTAGATAAATATGCATGAATTATGAGATGTTGTATGTTGTGGCTTTGGAATAAAATGAGAGATGTGTCAACTCTCGCGGTATATCGGATGGAAACCCGAACATAAATTTCATAGCAGATTCCGAACGGACGGTAGTATGATCTGTACTCAGGATACAACTCCACGTACCGCTTGAGTAAACGGCACCCTCTTTTGTGTTGTGCTGCTTTGATTTATTTATTTTTCGTCACTTGAATTCTGCATGTTGCTTATTTATGCATGATTCAATCGAGCGCATGGGCTTAGTAAGTGCGATGAAAGGTCCCCTATTTGAAGGGGTTAAAACCCTTTACCACGATGCTTTGCCGCGCCGGTTGATGTGTGTTCGGTTGAATGCAAGATACGTTCAATCGGACATACTAAGTTTGGTATTATTGTTTCTTTATTCTTTGTATGCATGATTCAATCGAGCGCATGGGCTTAGTAAGTGCGATGAAAGGTCCCCTATTTGAAGGGGTTAAAACCCTTTACCACGATGCTTTGCCGCGCCGGTTGATGTGTGTTCGGTTGAATGCAAGATACGTTCAATCAGGCATATTAAGTTTGGTATTATTTTTTCTTTATTCTTTGTATGCATGATGCGATCGAGCGCATGGGCTTAGTAAGTCGGATTAAAGGTCCCCTATTTGGAGGGGTTAAAATCCTTTACCACGATGCTTCGCCGTGCCGGTTGGTGTATATCTGGTTGGGTGTGAGATGAGTTCAATCGGATACGTGAGGTCCCACATTGTGGATTTGTTTTCTATGAATGTATTGCATGCATTAGGTTTGGTTCCGTTCGAACGCGTTCTCGAACGCTATACGAACGCGAACCTTCTATTTACCGTTCGAACGGGTTTTCGAACGCTTCGCGAATGCGCACACATTTTCTTAGTTTCATCATGCATCAGGTCTGGTTCCGTTCGAATGCGTTCTTGAACGCTATACGAACGCGAACCTTCTGTTTACCGTTCGAACGCGTTATAAAATGCTACGCGAACGTGCACACATCTTCTTAGTGTTTCATGCATCAGGTCAGGCTCCGTTCGAACACGTTCTCAAATGCTACACGAATGCGCGCCCACTGAACTGAGTTATTTTCGTCAGATTTCGTACATAATTGTCCCTAGTAGCTATTCCTTCGTATGATGAACCTGATTGTTTCTATGCATTATGCAAAATTGTGTAGGTGAAGTTCATCTGTATTCCCCACATGTATGAGTATAATGTGTTTATTAACTCGTATGCTTGCCGTATGTTAATCTTAATGTATGCAAATTGAGACATAGATTACATGCTAATAGGCTGTATGCAAATTCAGATATGTGTTACATGTAAATTTAGATGAACTTGTTGATGTATGCATGTGAATTTAGAAGCATGATACTCTTGGAAATAAATGTTACTTAAACTTGATTAAATTATTACATAAATCCTTTCATTACAAGTGACATAAGTAAGAGACCATTCCGAACCCAACGGTTTGAGGTATTCCCTTGCGAGTGGTGAGTGCGGCCTTAAATCTCATTTTCCTGGTTCACACCATGTGGCGACTCCATTATTCTCCGCTTTAGTCCCCCGGACTATTCCGTACTCCCAACCAGGCCGCGAGCCCGGGACAGCATGCGTCGTCCAGTTCCTATGTCCCACACCCGCATCTTAATTTGGGAAAAAAGCCCACTCTCTACACGGTTCGGGAATAAAGCCCAGGGAACAAAGCCCACATTCAGTACAGCTTGGGAACAAAGCCCACTCGCTACATAGTTCGGGAACAAAGCCCACTCTTAACACAGTTTGGGAACAAAGCCCAGGGAATAAAGCCCACATTCAGTACAGCTTGGGAATAAAACCCACTCTCTACACAGTTCGGGAACAAAGCCCACTCTTAACACAGTTCGGGAACAAAGCCCAGGGAATAAAGCCCACATTAAGCATAGCCAGGGAATAAAGCCCACAATCAATTCAGTTTGGGAATAAAGCCCGCACCCGCATCTTAATTCGGGAAAAAAGCCCACTCTCTACACGGTTCGGGAATAAAGCCCAGGGATCAAAGCCCACATTCAGTACAGCTTGGGAACAAAGCCCACTCGCTACACAGTTCGGGAACAAAGCCCACTCTTAACACAGTTCGGGAACAAAGCCCAGGGAATAAAGCCTACATTCAGTACAGCTTGGGAACAAAGCCCACTCTCTACACAGTTCCGGAACAAAACCCACTCTTAACATAGTTCGGGAACAAAGCCCAGGGAATAAAGCCCACATTAAGCACAGCCTGGGAATAAAGCCCAAGGAACGAAGCCCACTCTCAACACAGTTCGGGAATAAGGCCAGCTCTCAACACAGTTCAGGAACAAAGCCCACTCTCTACACAGTTCGGGAATAAAGCCCACAATCAGCACAATTCGGGAATAAAGCCCACTCTCAACACAATTCGGGAATAAAGCCCACTCTCTACACAGTTCAAGAATAAAGCCCATGGAACAAAGCCCACAATCAACATAGTTCGGGAACAAAGCCCAGGGAATAAAGCCCACTCTCATCTCAATTCGGGAACAAAGCCCACTCTCAACACAGTTCGGGAACAAAGCCCACTCTCTACATAGGTCGGGAACAAAGGCCAGGGAATAAAGCCCATAATCAAAAGTTCGGGAACAAAGCCCACAATCAATTCAGTTCGGGAATAAAGCCCACAATCAACACAGTTCGGGAACATAGCCTAGGGAATAAATCCCACTCTTAACACAGTTCGGGAACAAAGCCCACTCTCTACATAGGTCGGGAACAATGGCCAGGGAATATAGCCCATAATCAAAAGTTCGAGAACAAAGCCCACAATCAATTCAGTTCGGGAATAAAGCCCACAATCAACACAGTTCGGGAATAAAACCCAGGGAATAAAGCCCATTCTTAACACAGTTCGGGAACAAAGCCCAGGGAACAAAGCCCACTCTCATCTCAATTCGGGAACAAAGCCCACTCTCTACACAGTTCGGGAACAAAGCTCAGGGAACAAAGCCCACAATCAACATAGCTCGGGAACAAAGCCCAAGAACAAAGCCCATAGGTCAAAACACCTCGCCATCCATTTAATTTAGTTTGGGAACAAAGCCCAGAAATCACAAGCAGCTCACTCGGTGGTTCGGGAACAAAGCCCAGGGGTCGAAGCACCTCACCACCAGATCAACTCAGTTTAAAGCATCTCAGAACAACCGGTAAGTTCGGCAACAGCTGGCGAGCCAGGTAAGTAAAAAAAATACATGCATGACTTTGATAGGATTGTCACTGTCACACACTGCATAAGCCCATCAAAGTGGGGGCGACTGTAGGCACTGCATTTTTGTATAGAGCCTAATGACGAGCCTCGTATGGAGGCACTACCCGATAAGTTACGGAAGTCACGGGAAACAGCCGTCGGAAGGGAAAATTCTAAAATAAATACCTTGACAGATTTGATTTGTTTGCTTAGCCTCGGGTTCGCTCGATGGACCTCTATTTTTAAAATTTATCCTCGGCCCAAAACCCCCCGCAAACCACACCGAGCCACACACCCAAGCCCACACACCACCAACCCACACGCGCAAGCCCACTAAAGAGCCAATCTACACACCCAAAGCCCATCAAATCTCATCCAAAAAATATCCAACACATTAAACACATGTTAAAATCCAAACAAATGACCTTCCTAATTTAAATAAATCACATGCCTAAATTATATAAATCAAATCAAATCTCTTAAATCCATTTCCTAAACTAAATAAATCACATTCCTAAATTGAATAGATCTTTTCCTTATAACACACTAATTGAAGATACCCCCATGATTGCATGATTTCTTTCCTTCCCATGCAAGGAAAACCCTAGCCCACTCATATAAAAAGAGACATAAACCAAACCTTAGGACCCCTAGCACATTCATGCCCAATCACAAAAAGAATAGCCCTCCATTGCCGTGAAACAAAGTCCCAAAATCAGCCCCCATTGCCGTGAAACACAGTCCCCAAATCAGCCCTCTATTTCCGTGAAACACAGTCCCCAAATCAGCCCTCCATCGCCGTGAAACACAGTCCCCAAATCAGCCCTCCATTACGTGTGAAACACAGTCCCCAAATCAGCCCTCCATTACCGTGAAACACAATCCCCGAATCAGCCCTCCATTGCCACAAACACATACCCCAAATCAGCATTGAATTACCAAAAATACAACAAGAAACAGCCTCTGCTTCACCGCAAAACACAACCCCAAATCAGTCCATATATTACAAA
This sequence comes from Zanthoxylum bungeanum, assembly GCA_019454045.1. NCBI lineage: Eukaryota > Viridiplantae > Streptophyta > Magnoliopsida > Sapindales > Rutaceae > Zanthoxylum > Zanthoxylum bungeanum. The sequence continues at coordinate 26,537 of SKCR01034709.1, forward strand.
AATACAACAAGAAAACAGCCCCCAAAATCCCACTGCCCTACCGCAAAACAGCCCCCAAAAAATCCCCTGCATTACCGTAAATTATAGCCCCTCAACACACCCAGACCACCGCAAAAATAATAACCCCAAAACACAGCAAAAACAATAAAAACAGCAGCCCAAAACAGATAAAACAGCAGTCCAAAACAGCGAGGCCATGAGGAAAACATTGAACCAGAAGAGTTGCGGAGCATTAACCATTCCGACGGCGCGTAACGCACTTGCAAGAGGCTACTTAAAAGGTAAGACCTGAGGGCACCCTTTTATTTACTCTCATTTATCTTTTTCGATTATTTATTAGCATTTCTTCGCATGCATATTGTTGGTCCATGTATGTGATTGTTGATTGGATGAATGATTTTGTGCTATATTTCATGGTATATCGGATGGAAACCCAGACGTAAATTCCGTAGCCGAATCCGAATGGACGGTAGTGCGGTCTGTACTTGGGATACAACTCCCCGTATTGCTTGAGAAACGCACATATTTCGTTTTGTCTAATCTTGTGTTCGCCTATTATTCATTATTTCACAATTTATTTTTCGCATGCTATTTATTTATGCAATGATAATGTAATGCACATGGGAAAATCACCTTGGATTAAAGGTCCTCCGTTCGAGGGATGAAAAGTCTAAGGGCTACCTTTACCACGATGCTTTTGTCGCATCGGACATAATATGTTGGGTTAAACGTGAGATATGTTCAATCGGGCATTCGAGGTCCTATATAGATGTTGGCCTTGGTCGCATCTCTTTCCTTTTATTCTTGTTATTCACTTTTTGTGTCGCATCACTTCACGTTTATTTTTATGCATAATCCCTCTTTAGTTATTTCTTTCACGTTAGGAATTTAATTATACCTCTTCAATGTTTATGCTTAGACAATTATTATTTATTTATATTTCCGCATTTATCTATTTAATATGTTCATGAGATTGTGTGCTTGCCTTTATTTCGTTTACTCCTATGTATGCCAAACTTAGATATATGTTATTCTTATATGTGTATGTTGCATAGACTTGGTTATATTATCGCATGAATCCGTTCATTACAAGTGAAATAAGTAAGAGACCATTCCGAACCCAACGGTTTGAGGTCTTCCCTTGCGAGGGATGAGTGCGTCCTTAAATCATTTCCCAGTTCACGTTGGGTGGCGACTCCATTTTATTTCTCTGGTTTAGTCCCACGCGGGCTACTCCGTACTCCTGACCGGGCCGCGAGCCCGGGATAGCTTCGCCGATTTCTGTGTCCTACATTTAATACCTCCAGAACTTCCAACCTTAGGGCCATACAGTGTTAGTGTCCTAGACATGCCACAGGATCTCGAAGCGTGATTCGTGTGTGAATAAAAAATCAAAAATAAGTTGCGGAGGACTTACATTGATCGGTTGAGTTTAAAACTTTTCATGGATGTTGAAGCTTCCAAGCTCATGGGTGAGTATCCCTATCACCTTCATTTGACTCCCATATGTGCTAGCAAGAACAAATGCAACAAATTTTATTTCCAAATGAGAAGCAAATTTGCCCAAAAGAGAGGAAGCAATCGGCCCATTTTTGAAACAAAGCCATTCGGCCAAAATAACAAAGTCAGAGAGCCATTTGTATTCTTTAGAAAGAATCCAATTTGGCTAGATGAAAAAAGAAAAACAAATGCTTTCTTTCGCCCTGCTCAAAGAGAAGTCAAATTGCCACTTTTTTGAAAGATAAGCAATCATAGGCCAAATTATAAAATGAGTGCCCAATTGCAATTCTTCAAAAGAAAAGCAATATGGCTTACGGTCAAAAAGCAAAAAGAAGACAATGACCACACACATTTTGCTCGGCCAATGAGAGAAACAAAAATAATAATGATTTTCCAAAATTCATTAATTATTTATATTTTGTTGGTAGGTGTGATGGGTTAGGAAATCCAATTTAAATTGTCCCAACAACTTCCATCAATAAATGACTAGATGATGTATGTAAGTGGGTCCCACCTCATTGAATTCAAAATTCAAATTACTTACACAACACACTTTTGGGCTCGGGTTCGTTTAATCGGATTAAACGAATTTTCCGTCGCGGCATAATTAAATCTAATTTAATTAAATAATAATGCCTAGCAAAATTATTATTAAAGTCGCTTATAAATTAATTCCAAATTAATTCTTTCACTAGAATTAAAATCCAATTTAATTCAGCGTTGAAATCCGATTTCATTTAATATATCTAATATATTATTTTAGCCCAATTAAATAAATTAAATAGTAAAATCTAATTTAACTATTAAATTTATTTTACCGATTAATTCCAAATTATTCGCGTTCTCTCATTTCGATGAATTTAATCCCAGATAAATTCTCGACGCAATTAATCCCAGATTAATTCTTAATTCTGATAATTAATCCCATATTAATTTTCTCTCTCATAATTAATCTCATATTAATATTGTTCGAGTCAAATATCATCGGTGAATCTTTGGGATACGACCCAAGAGATCTCTGGATATGTTGGTAGTAAATTCGGTCATCGGACTATCCGAATACGTGCGTACCTGGTACCACGTACTTACCGATTTACAAGACATGGTTGGATTCTAGCAAAGCACCGTGCCTACCCAATTATCCAGAAATATTCTTTAAATGAATATATAATCTTTGTCAGGCGTAGTATACGAAGCATATATCGGATCACTAGCAACTAGTCTCTTTATGATCAGAAAGTCATGACCTAGTCATACTTCCCCGATGGCTATAGCACTTAGAGTACCAGTTCTGTATCCATGTGTGATCATCATCTCCATATGACTAAAGTGATACTTCCATCTTGACATCACACCCAATACACTACGATTCTCAGTATACCCAGAAGAGGCATACACAGAGCCTGTTAAAGCCTTGGACGACCAAAACCAAAGTATAATGATTGTCGTAAGTATTAGCGATGCAAGTCTCAGGTTAAGACCAAATACACCTACCCTGATTCGGATTCCCATAGACACATAGTCATACTACTAATGGGATTCCGAGGAGTCTATCAAAAGCGAAGCTGTTTCCATACCATCGGTAAACAGAATCTCCTATTACACTTACATGAGTATCCAATACCCAAATATATGAGAACTAAGTCGTTACGCTTCCATAACACGCACAAGTGTAATACTAGTCTATTCTGCATTATCGATGTCCAGTCTCGATAATACTACGACTAGAAATATTTAATGATTAAACCTTTGTGGATTAATATTGTCTCATATCTTATTAATCCGGAACTAATCATAAGGACTTTTATCATTTATATATCCAGGTAATCCAATTACAAATGATAAAAGAGCAATTTCCTTTGTCACATAGTTAATTTGTACAACAACACCATATTCTGTACAAATAGTGATGCTATGGGTCATAATTGTCCAACACACAGTTAGCTATCGTATGGCCATAATCTGGGTGGGATTCATACCATCTACTTGTGTCTTTCCTGGTAGAACTGTCTCTGAAGCGTGGGAGCCATTTGACTTCGTTTCCTATTTCCCTAAGGACTGAGACCCGTTCCCCTGGAGAAATGGTGAAGTTGTAGTCTTGAAGTATGGGGGTGTTAAAAGAAGTCTTGTCTTGGATACTGTATGGTAAGGGTCGGAGATCAAAATCTCAGTTAAGAGGCGATGATCCCTCATTTGATAGATCCTTCTGTCTGCTGACCGCGGAACTTTGTGAGTGAATTCTCTGGGTCGCTTGAGAGGATTCGATATTCTGTCTTGTTGTAGAGTGGATGAACCTTCTATCTTCTTGTTCCTTTTATCGTCCTTCCATCTTATTTCGATTTGAGCTCGGTTTCCTTTTATTGTACTTCTATCTTATTTCGATTTGAGCTCGGACCATTACTTGATCCATAGTGTAACATCAGATTTTTATCAGCTTCTTATAAAGTCCACTATCTACTAATAGCCTATTTTAAAAGCTTCAATATCAGTCGACTAGTGGAGATCCAGAATGGATATCCTTTCTTTGTTGAAACGTGCTATGTAGCCTCGTAGAGATTCTCCTTTTTCACTGTTGAATTGCGTTGAGTTCGTTTGTGGTTTTCTCAAGTTTACAAAAGCTAGCAAAGTGCTCCACAAACTTATCAGCTAGTTCTTAATATAACCCAATGGTCTGATAAAGTAGATTGATGAACCATGTGAGGGCTAGGCCTACCAATGTCACTCCAAATCCTCTACATATTCCAAATTTCCATTATTGATGAGCCAGACCCGTCGACATCATCTTGTATTTGTAATGGACCACATGGTCGTCTAGGTCCGTGGATCCATCATACAGCTTCATATCTGGTGGGCTGAACTTTCGTGGGAGTTCAATGGAAGTGATGGTCCACAAAAATAGAGTGTCTGCAATTATGCCGACTCGATTTTTCCTTACTGGTAATCTGACAGCAGGTAGGCTGGAAAAAATTGCATCTTTAAACTCATGTATTATATTACACATGGTGGAGGCGACTTGTTGTGTTTAGTTGGTTGGAGTGGTGTGTTGGCTTTTTTGGTGATGGTCATCTGATGTCGGATTGTCGCTTGCAACATTGCTGAATGCTTCCAAGAGATTGGATTGAATTGGCAGGATTATTGGGTTGATCTGTAGCCTTGCGCCTTTAGGAGGTTGAAGAAATTTATTCCAATTGTTTCTAGAGCTTCACATGGCCAAGTTTTCTTCCTCTAATGCTCGCAACCGTTCTTGGAGAATGGGCAATTGTGTGATCACATGATCTGGTGTTTGCTCGATACTTGAAGCCATGCGTAGCTGTGTTCGAGAGGATCATAGATTAAGAGATCTTCGCTTGTTATAAATCGCTAAGACCCTACGGTGGGCGCCAAATTATAGACACTGGATTTTGACTGAGGTCCACAATCGAGAATTTGTATAATGAGGCACTAGCGATCCTTTAAAACGAAGATAGAGTGAGCGGGGAGCCTCTACCCATCGGTGTGGTGGGCGTTCTGACGCTCAAGTCAGTAGTGAAGACTAGCGATAAATAATGGAAAAGCAAGATCAAATGTTACCTTGACCTCCGTAGACTGCCGTGAGGGCGGTGGGCCGATGTTTAAAAAGGGTGAAAGACTTTGAGAGCTTAGCATTTGAATGTTTAAGCTTGAATTAGGATGTCAAGTTTTTTTATGAATCATAATTCTGAATTATGTTTCTATTCATAGGTTAAAGAACAATCTATTAGTTGGAATAAGGACCGCATTTATGATGGTGGACCCTAGTAACATGTTAAATATTCATCTTTCGGCATTGTAACAGCTAATTATATGGAGAATAATTTAATTATTAAGTGATGTTTTTCAGTTGATGAAGTGTTGGAAATTGGGCTGCAATGCGGGTTTTGACTAAAGTTGGGCTTGGAAAGCGAATTGGGTCATCAGCCCAAACAAGGTCTGGATACTGTTAAGAGGATTTGGGCTTTATTTATCATGGGTAAAGAGGTGAAAAGACGATTATGCCTTGGCCCAAATTTGACCCGTACAACATCTCATATTGTCGACATGTCCATGATTCTTTATAATTAATCAGAAAACTATTTCTGATATATGCCATCCACCCTAGGTGCTCGGCTTTGGCCAAAGTCTTAAAAATCATGAGTCATTCAATATTCGCTCCAACTATTAGGAATCACTTGTGAGTCATTCATTATTCGCGTCAACGAATACCCACATGTCTATATGAGCTTCTCTTGCTCATGGTACATCAGATTAAACCATTGAAGAATCATGACTTACTCACATGGTTACTTAAACCCCTTATGGTACATAAATAGGCTGACCGATCCTATCTTGATACACATATGATTAACAAGTGCATCGATCCACACCCAACGAACATCTAGCGGTTAGACCATTAAAGGTCTATGATATATTGACCGGCGTAAACACACACGTATAACGCAAGCGCACGTATCGTTCAAGTAGTATAAAAATATCGATCCCACGAGGACTTAATATCTAATCTATTAATTTTATGAGGTCAAATGATTACTAGTATCTAACAGGTTGTTTGATTGATTTGAAATGGTGAAGATTCTAAATTTAAAAAACAAGTAAATAACATTGTTCGAAAGTAGATTTTAAGAAAATTTAATATTAAAAACTATCTAGGGTTGTGATTTCTTCCAATATCATTTTAAAGATGAAGTGGTTATCTTAAAGTTGGGTAATATATTGATTTATTAACCTGGAACACTAAATTATGTGTAAGCCTCTGTCGATGGTCAGACACAAATATCCAGTTTAACCCAATTGAACCATATGTCTATGTCAACCAAATTATCTGGATTCATTAAGTTTAAGTTCCAATTATGGCTACCCCCGCCCGACAGGTATATTCCTATCCTGTAAGGAAATCTATTAAAGGGTTATCTATCCTCAAGGAAGATCGTGGGCTATAAGTCTAAGGTCTTAAACCTAAAATCCCTATGTCTAGTTCATTTTAGATTTACCAGTTCAATTTTATTAATGGCCAGTTAATAAAAAGCATTAGGTTTAAGACTTAATAAATAAACCTTTATATTACCCAAACTATAATTTAACCCCTTATAAACCGGTGATATTGGATTTCATCACAACCCCAGATAACTGGCTTAGTTACGACACATATTTACAGGTAGTAAAAACTTAAATAAAAGAAAAGACATAAAGTAAAATACTAAAAATTAAATACTGAAAAGTAATGCTGAAAGTAAATTGCTGAAAAGTAAATTGCTGAAAAGTAAATAAAGTAAAATTACAATAAAAGAAAATGCTGAGGTAAAAGGATCCACTTTTATTACTTCTATTTTAGATATCTCCCTTAATATAATATATTAACTTTGCATGATAATTACCAACCAGCCATATAGGCGGTATCCAGATTAAGTCAAATTAATAATTAATTACCAACCGACCAATCAGGCGGTATCCAGTTTAGTCAGGTTAAAACCAATTTAAATAATTACCAACCAACCAATATGGCGGTATCCTCGTTAAGTCAGGTTTTAACTAGTTTATATATTATAATTAAGGGAGATTAATCTAAATATTAGTAATAAAAGTTTTACCTTTTACCCCAGCAAAGGGGAGTTACCTCCTCATTACTGAAAAGTAAAAACTGAAAATTAAATAAAGAAAAGTACTGTGCGTAAAAGTAAATTGCGGAAAGTAAAAACTGAAAAGTAAAGAAAAGAAAGTGCGAAAACGAAAATTAATTACTGAAAGCTATAAATAAACAAACAAGATACAATCTTCTTAGTATTCTTAAGGAATTCCTTAGAAGAAAGTATGAATTTTACAAATGAAATGGCTTGGTATTTATAGGCAAAATTTTGCCTCCATCAAATCATCCACCAAATCAATTATTAATTGCTCCACTAATTGCTCCATTAATTGCTCCACCAAATCCATTATTAATTGCTCCACTAATCTCTTATCATGTTTGGTGATGATTTGATAATTTTTATTATTTATTAATTTATTTATTTTTTCCTTTGAAATGATGATTGAAAGTGACTTTAATAATTACACACTACACACTTCTGGATGGTTCATCAATTTCGGGCATGAAATCTTCAGAATTCGAAATTATTTTGTCTTTCAAAGTTGTATATCTTTGAGTCTTCTTTAATCTGGAACTTGAATCAGCTCAATCTGATATCTGAGTAAAACGTTATGCCCAAAATACGACAGATGCGCAAAACTGGAATTTCCAAAACTGCACTTCGTCAAAACGCCCTTTCAAGTTTCCAATCTCCAAAATTAAAATATCAAGTCCAATAATTGCCCTTATTTGACCCATATTTCGTCCTAAATGATTTCATTAAGTCCCAATATTATTTTATCTGCAAAATAAACTAAAACACATCAAAACGTTCATCAAACCCGAGAAACTAAACAAAATATTAAGTAAAAGGGGCGGTAAATATTGATATATTTTCCGCTCATCATATATGTGGCATCAAAGTGTGGAGGATCACATACAAAATCATTGTTATCCTATAGTCAAAGGATCACATATGCCACTCGACTCGAGGAGTTTCCTATTGACGGTGGTGTGTATTTCCAACCATTAGGAATCACCTGTGAGTCATTCAATATTCACTCCAACGAATACCCACATGTCTATACGAGCTTCTCTTGCTCATAGTACATCGGGTTAAACCATTGGAACTCCAATTCCAATATACGACATGTGCTATTCTTCTAGGTTATAGAAATTCGACCGTATTTCAAAGCCAACAACTAGAAATATTTACTTCAAGAATAGTTTATAATAGTAATATTATCTCAATTTCGGACCACCTAGTGTCCGGTATTACTACATGACTATTATAAGGTCGATGTCATTCTCAGCGTATTTATATATCAATCTAATATGCATAATGCCATTACCATTGACAATGTTGAAATGAAAATGTAGTTATTTTATTAATAAATAATAAAATATAATATACAATACATTATTCGGATTGACGCTCCAAGGACCAACTCCAACATTCGTCTATGTTACAAATTCGAGGATGTTTATTAAAAGTTAATAAATGATTATTTTGGCAAAATAAGATTTCCTGATTGGATTAGGATATTCAGAATATTTCGGAAATATTAATTTGATTAATAAATTCGAAATATAAAATTAGATTTAATTGTTTAAATAAATATTTGATATTTATATTAAATAAATTAAATTATATGTTATTTTTATTTAATTATTAATTAAAAATTAAGTAAGATAAAATAATAAAATAATAGTTAATTAATTATTATGTCAAAATAATATTTAATTTATTAAGCTTTAATTTAGTGGACTAGCACCCAAATTAATTAGAGTCATAAGTAAGATTAAATATGGAAGTCTTAATTTAATTAGGATTCCTAATTTGATTAAGTATCCTAATTTATTAAGAGACCAAAATTAATTCTGGAGAGATATTGGAGTGTCCTTATTGTATTGGGATACAATTGACGCATTCCTCATCTATAAATAGATGGAGAATTTGGCCAAGGGAGATAATAATTCTCCTTGGCCGAATTTTGTCTCACTCTCTCTCTTTCTTTAGTTATTCAAGTTTTTTTTAGGATTAATTCAAAGAAAATTATTTTTTTGATCTCCTTTTCTAAGACTTCAACATCAAAGAAAAGAAAAATATTTTATTTGTTCTCAAAGTGGGATTGATTGGTTTGTAGAAAGGTGCTAATGTGCCAACTAGAAGTGTAACGTTTGGTGCACTACGACAAGGGAAAACGCAAGGAGGAAATTTAAAAAAGCTCAGGAAAATAATAAACACATTAATGTATGTTTTATTATTATAAAATATATTTTTTATTGATAAATAAAATTTATTTGCATGCTTATAAAATTAATATGGATTAATTTATTTATTTACATCAACAACGGCATAACCACAATCCTTAAAGTGATTTTGGAAGAAAAATATAAATTTCAGTCACATGAATGCTTACGTGTATACGAGTCAATTTTGGGTCAAGGACCGAATTGTCATTTCACATCAGGCCCATATATTAGAAAAACGAGGTAACCCATTGGCTTTTCCAACAAATCTCTAACCGAAAATGTCTCTTCATAATTAATTATTCTCCACGTGATTAGATGTTTTGGGCACCGAAAGGTTAAACATTTAATATGATAGTGGGAATCACCATTAAAAATGTAATACATGTTTCAACTAAAGATATTCTTAAGCCTATAAAAGGATTCAGAACTCAGAGTTACGATTCATTCCAGCTTTGGCACTCATACTAGATCTCTCAAAACATATCACCCACCGGCCTCATGGCAGTCACGGTAGTCAAGGTAACCTCAAATCTTGTTCTTGCCTTGTTTTATGCTCGTCTTCACCACTTGAGGGTCGGAGTGCCTACGGCACCACCACTCCAGTAGGTAGAAACTCTCAGCGCTCTCTACCTTTGTTTTGCTGGATCGCTAATATCCTATCATACAAATATTGATTGTGGACCCAAGGTGAAATCCAATATCTATATTTGGTGCCCACCGTGGGGCCCAATAATTTATACCAAACAAAGATCTCGTAGTCTACGATCCTCTCAAGATAACTTTTCACATGGCTTCTGGCAATGAACAAACACCAGACCCCGTGGTCACACAGTTGGCCATTCTACAAGAACGGTTACAAGCATAGGATGAAGAGAAAAATGCCATGCGAAGCACCAACACAAACTTCCAAAAAAATTGGAGCAAATTTCCTTAACCTCCCAGCAGCGCGAAACCCATGATCGCCCCAACGTCCCCTCTATCCAAACTAATCTCTTAGGGGATTCAACGACGTGGGTAGCGATGATCCGCCAATAAACAACCATCCTCAAGGCTACAAGACAGGTCACCATACCCCTCCCACTAATAGAGCACAATGAGTTGCCTCCGCCATGCACAAATAAATGAACGATTTCAAAGAAGCAATTCTTTCCAGCCTACCTGGGGTGAGACTACTAATGAGGACAACCCGGGCCGGGATAATCTCGGACACTCATTTTCTGGTGACCATTACTTCTGTTTAACTCCTACGAAAGTTCAGCCCCCCGAAAATGAAGTCATATAATGGGTCTACGGACCCAGATAATCATGTTGTCCACTACAAGTACAAGATGATGTATACGGCCCTAGCTCCACATCAGTGGGAGGTTGGAATGTGTAGAGGATTTAGAGAGACATTAGCGGGCCCAACCTTCACTTGGTACATTAACCTTCCATACCGGTCCGTCGGGTCGTATCAAGAACTATCAGAAAAGTTTATGGAGCACTTTGCGAGCTCTTGCAAACTCGAAAAAACCAAAGACGACCTCAACGAGATCCAATAAGGAAATGGATAATTCGTTCGAAGCTACGTCGCTCATTTCAACAAGGAGAGAATTTCAATCCAAGATCTCCACCAGCCGATAGGAGTGAAAGCTTTCAGAAACGGCATGCTCGCGGAAAATGTGCTTTATAGAAGCTAACAAAGTTTCGATGCTACACTATGGATCAAGCCATGGCCCAAGCTCAAGTAGAGATCAGATGAGAGGAAGATAAAAGGAACAAGAAGTGAGAGAGTTCCTCCAGCCATCTCAATGATATAACCCCAAATCCTCTCAAGCGACCCATAGAATTTATTGGCAAAGCTCCACAGCCAGTAGACAGAATGACTCATCACAGGAGTGAACACTGCCCTCTTAACCGAGAATTTGATCGTTGACCCCTGCCTTTTAGGGTCCAGGACATGATGTCACCAAACAGGCTAAGACTCACAGACTATAACTTCACTGTTTCCCCATGAGAACTTATTTCAGTCCTGAAAAAGATAGGAAACGAAGTGAAGTGACCCCACGCTCCAGAGACAGATCTTCAAGAAAAGACACAACCAAATAGGGAGAGTTCCACTAGGACTATGGCCATATGACAGCTGACTACGTTGCCCTGAGGTTAGAAGTTCTGGAGCTACTAAACAAAGGGTTTCTGAAATACCTACTAATGGAAAAGGGCAAGGCTACAATGGCCCGACAAGATGAAAGAAATGAATGGGAAGAATGCCCCATACTTCCGCCTCCAATTAACAATACAGTAAACTTTCTCTCAGACGGATCTGAAGTCAACGAAGTTTCTTACTTAGCCGCCAAACGACATACAAGAGTAGCTGCAGTTGGGACTTCTCATTCTACAATGTCGATCGAATTAATGTTTACCAATCTAGCCATAGGATTCACTGAAGACATCAGCTCCAGTCGGATGAACCCCTATCATGATGCCTTAGTAATCTCCTGTAGGTTGTTAACTTTATGATCAAGCAGATATTGGTTGACACTGGATCTTCAGCCAATATCATCTTCACTGCTGCCCTAACAGACATGGTCATAGAATTAGACAAGATCAATCAACGGTAGACAATACTGGTTGGTTTCTGTGGGGAATAAAAGTTTACTTCAGGGGAAATATCGCTCCCAGTCTACACCAGAAGAGTCATCAAGCTCACAATATTTCTAGTCCTGGATTGTCCTTCAACCTACAACCTGATCGTTGGTCGACCGTGGATTCATGATATGAGGGCAGTCTCATCCACATATCACCAAGTGCTGAAGTTCCCCACCAAGTGGGGCGTGCAAGAGATCAGAGGAGACCAAATTACCTCAAGGAGTTGCTATCAAACGATCTTGAAGGCCAAATCTAATTTAGCATAGCAATTACAAGAAAGATCTCGTTGGGTCGAACCAGATCAGCCAAACATTGAAAAAATCGACGAGGTCCAAATTCATCCCCAACTTACAACCACAAAGCTCAAATTGAGACATACCTTGAACCCAAGCTACGCAGGGATTTAATTAACTTCCTTAAAGAGCGACACGACTACTTTACGTGGTCGTATGAAGATAGGACCGGGATAGATCCTGAGATGATAACCCATGAGCTATGCATGGACCTAAACTACCCCCGGTAAGATAGAAGAGAAGAAAGTTTTCACTCCTGAAAGAAACCGAATCATCGACGAGGAGGTTCAAAAACTTCTATAAAATGGAGCCATCAAAGAAGTCCAGTATCTAGAATGGCTCGCCAATGTTGTGGTAGTCCGAAAGAAGAATGGGAAATGATAAGTCTGCATCGACTTCACAGATCTAAATAGAGCTTGCCTAAAGGATTCATTCCCTTTGCCTCATATTTATTCGATGGTTGATGCTACAGCAGGGCACGAGTTATTGAGATTCATGGATGCCTACTCAGGCTACAACCAAATCCTAATGCACCCAAAGGACCAAGAAAAGACAACATTCTTCACCAACAGAGGCATCTATTGCTACAAGGTGATGTCATTTGGACACCAGCGTCTTGTCAACAAGATGTTCTCCCAACAGATTGGGAAGACCATATAGGTCTACATAGACGACATGTTAGTGAAATCACTGAAAGCCGAGCAACATCTAAAGCACTTGGAGCAGACATTTGGTATAATAAGGAAATATGGCATGAAGCTGAACTCCACTAAGTGCGCCTTGTTAGTGTTCCTATAACATGCAAAGATCGTCTTAAAGTGATTTGTGTGTGAATTAATCAAAGGGAGTTGCGGGAAAAAACTTACTTTGATCGGATTTTGGCTTTCAAAAATTCCTTTGGATGTAGTAGCTCCGAGCTTGAAATCGAGTTCCAAACTCTTGGGTGAGGTTCCCTATCACCTTAGTTGACTCCTTTAAGTGCTAGCTTTGGAAAATTTTGCAACAAAAATTCCATTAGAGAGAGCATGGTTCACTCCCATTTGAGAGAAAAGATGAGAGAATGAATAGTTACTTGTTTAAAAAATAAATGTGTGTTAAATATGGTTTCTAAAACCATGTTGGTTAAAAGCAAGTGGTTTTCTAAAAACCATTCACTTTTGCCAACTACCACCATCACATTTGACAAGTGATGTGAGTGGTGGGTCACACCCAATTAAATTCAAAATTCAAGTGGAATTAGACAACACACTTCGGATTCGGTTCGTTTAATCCAATTAAACGAACTTTCTGTTGAGACGTAATTAAATCCAATTTAATTAAATAATAATACCTCGCAAAATTATTACAGAAGTCTCTAACGAATTAATTCTAAATTAATTTGTTGGCTAGAATTAAAATCTAATTTTAATTCCGAATTGAAATCCAATTTCAATTAATATATCCAATATATTATTTTAGCCCAAATAAATAAATTAAATAGAAAAATCTAATTTAACTATTAAATTTATTTTACCGATTAATTCCAAATTAACCGTGTTCTCTCTTCTCGACGAATTTAATCCCAGATAAATTCTCGACGCAATTAATCTCAGATTAATTCTTTCTCTCTTAATTAATCCCAGATTAATTCTTGCCGTAATTAATCCCAGATTAATTTTTTCTCTCATAATTAATCATAGATTAATTATGTTCAAGTCAAATGTCATCGGTGAATCTTCGGGAAGCGACCCAAGAGATCCCTGGATATGTTGGCAGTAAATACGGTCATCGGACTATCCGAACATGTGCGTACTCGGTACCACGTTCCTACCATTTACAAGACATGGTTGGCTTCTAGCAAAGCACCGTGCCTACCCAATTCTCCAGAAATATTCTTCTACGGAATAAAAGATCTTTGTCAGACGTAGTATACATAGTATTGCGTATTACGATCCAGTATCGTATATCACATGCTAGGCCTAGGGCTGGAATTGTGTCTGCCCCGTACGAAGCATATATCGGATCTCTGCTAACTAGTCTATATAATCGGATAATCATGACCTAGTCATATTATTCCGATGACTGCAGTACTTAAGAGTACTAGTTCTGTATCCTACGTGATCATCATCTTTATATGACTGAAGTGATACTTCATTCTTGATATCACACCCAATACACTACGATTCTCAGTATACCCAGAAGAGGCGTACACATAACCTGTTAAAGCCCCGGACGACCAAAACCATAGTATACTGATTGTCGCAAGTATTAGCGATGCAAGTCTCAAGTTAAGACCAAATACATCTACCCTGATTCGGATTCCCATAGACACATAGTCATACTACCAATGGGATTCCGAGGTGCCTATCCAGAGCGAAGCTGTTTCCGTACCATTGGTAAACAGAACCTCCTATTACACTTGTATAAGTATCCAATACCTAAATATATGAGAACTATGCTGTTACGCTTCCATAACATGCACAAGTGTAATACTAGCCAATTCCGCATTATCGATGTCCAGTCTCGATAATACTACTACTAATGATATTTAATGATTAAACCTTACGTGGATTAATAATGTCTCATATCTTATTAATCTGGTACTAATCTTATGGACTCTTATCATTATATATCCTGGTAATCCAATTACAAATGATAAAAGAACAATTTCCTTTGTCACATAGTTAATTTGTACAACAACACTATGTCTGTACAAATAGTGATGCTATGGGTCATAATTGTCCAACAATCTCCCACTTGGCCTATATCCAATCACTCAAGTGTCCTACACCTGAACTATGTACGGGTCGCTCAAAATTCTGCTGAGAAACAGCTTTCGTCAGCGGATTTGTAATGTTATCATCTGATGCGTTTTATTTGATCATCACATCGCCACGATGTATGATCTGACGAATCAGATGCAATAGTTGAATTATATACTTGGATCGTTGATGAGACCGCGGTTCCTTTAGCCTGCGCTGTAGCCTAGCTCAGTTGCTAACAGAACTACTCCTAATCCAATTAGGATTATATAGATCCAAAATGCTTCTTTTGCTGCCTCAGCAGTAGCAATGTTCCGCTTTTTTATTATTTATTCGGTAACAGTATCTTTCTTGGAAGATTTCCAGCTCAATGTTCCGTTATTTAAACTAAATATGTACCCTTATTGCGACTTAAAGTCGTCTTTGTCAGTTGGAAACTTGCAGTGGTGAACCTAGTCACTTTAAGTTCTCCTTTCCTCATATTCCCAAAAACATCCTTAGTTCGTCCAAGATACTCAAGGATGTTCATTACATAAATCCAGTGACCATCACCTGGATTTGCCTTATAGCGTCTACATATGCTCAAAGTATATGAGACATCAGGTCACATACATTTCAAAACGTACGAGCTCTGGGAGGGTTGTCAGCAACTTTCTAGATCTATCCCAGTAGATCTTTATTCCTAGAATAAAGCCTGCTTCTCCCAGGTATTCCATGGAGAATTTTAATGAAAGCCAAGTTTTCACCGATTATATTATGGGAATGTTATTGCTAAGAAGCAATACATCATCATCTTATAGGACATTCATTGTCAGTGCGCTCCCATTAACCTTCTTGTATACACAAGAATCATATTCGTTTTGAATGAAATCATATACCATTATGATCTTATCAAAACGTTGGTTCCAAGAACGCTATGCTTGCTTCAATCTATAAATGGATCGATTTAACTTGCAAACCTTGTTTGCATGTTTTGGTACGACAAAACCGTCAGGATGTTGTATAGAAACATCCTCCAAAAGGTTTCCGTTAAGGAAAGCGATTTTGACGTCCATATGCCATATTTCATAAATGAAATATGCAGCATTAGCAAGCATTATCCAAATGGATTTAATCATGGCAACAAGTGAAAAAGTTTCATCGTAGTCGACACTATGTCGTTGACGATAACCTTTTTGTACAAGCCTAGATGTGTACATTTGTAAGTTGCCATCTATGTATGTCTTCCTTGAAGACTCATATAGTACAATAGGCACAATGCCTTCTGGTATGTCAACCAGTGTCCAAACATGGTTGGTATACATGGAATCCATTTCGGACTTCATGGTACTTTGCCATAAAAGGAGTCGATACCTTATATCACTTCCTTATACGTAGCTGATTCATCTTCCTAAATAAGATTGATATCTACATGAGGTGAGATCAGAAACCCATACCTCTCATGTTGTTTTCTGACTCTCTCCGACCTATGCGGTTCTTATGTATTCGAAGATTATTGGTATAGTTTCATCCTTGATGAACTATTGGTGTTCCGTGAGGACTCGGTGCCTGGAACAGTATTACTCTGATTTTCATCGAGTTTTACTTTCCTCCCACTAACCACTACATTTAGGTATTCCTCTTAGGAAAACCGCATGGAGAGCAACAATTACATTGTTCTCTTGTGAGTTGTATAAGTACTATACTTTGGTTTCCTTAGGACAACCTACAAATAGGCATATATCTGATTTGGGTTGTAGTTTGGTACCATCCAAACATTTAGCGTATGCCCAGCATTCCCAATCTTCAGGAATGAGAAACCCGGTTTCTTTCATGTTCATATCTAATATGAAATCTGTCTAACAGATTTACATGGAACCTTATTCAAAATAATTATTGCACTGTTTAAAGTGTATCCCTAAAAGGAAATTGGTAGCTCAGAGTGACTCATCATTAACCTTACTATGTCCAACAAGGTTCGGTTTCTCTGTTCGGACACACCGTCAAATTGAGGTGTCCCGGGAGGAGTCCACTATGAAAGAATATCATACTCTTTCAAGTATTATTGAAACTCATATGTTTAAGTATTTTACATTATGGTCCAATCGTAATGTTATTAATACTTTTACCGGTCTGTCTTCTACTTCGCATCGAAGCTCATTGGTTATATCAAAAGTTTCCGACTTGTGTTTCAGAAGATACACATAACCATAACGCGATATAACATCCGTAAAGGTTACGAAGTATTTATATCCACCTCTAGCCTAGCTAGACATGGGCCCACTTACGTCACTATGAACGAGGGCTAACAGCTCGGTGGCACGTACATATTTACTAATAAAAGGCGATTTAGGCACTTTGCCTTATAAACTAGATTCGCAGACGTCATATGATTTAGGATCAAATCCGTCCTAGTATCCATTCTTCGAAAGTATGGATATACGAGTCTTGTTTAATGTGTCCCCAGACAACAATGCCACTTTTAAGTCTAAACAGATTTATTCAGTTTGAGCTTTTTGTTTGTCATGTTATATGTTTGAGATTCATTTATATTCGAAATAAAAATATTGTTATTCACATCTAATGTGTATATCTCAATATCATCTTTATAAACAAAACACTTAGTATTCTAGAATATAAAGGTATACCCGCAATGGGTTAAACTAGATATAGAGATAATGTTTCTAGTCAAACTAGGTACATTATAACGGTTTCCTAATTTAAGTACATGCCCAAAGGGAAGTTCCAAAACTTAGGTTCCCACAACCAAAACAGCGACTCTCGTCATGTTTTCGACTCATAGGTCGATCTCAACTGAAGCCAGTCTCCTGCTAATCAGCAGATCCTGCACATCACTACATATGTATGTACCATATCCAGTATCAAAATTCAATTTTAAATCTAGTAGTGGACATGTTTATAACAAACATATCTGAAGTCGGAGCCTTGCCCGTCTTGACTTCCTTCATGTCTGCCTTGTCCATACGGCAGTCATGCTTCTAATGACCCCGTTTGCCACAGTTTAGGCAGATATGTTGGGATATGTCCTTAGTCTTCCATAAGACTGTGATGATTTTTCCTTTGCCCTTTTAGAAGCTTTAGCTTTGCTTCCTTGAGCATAGCCATTAACTCTCCAAGAGTTTTCTCTTGGTTCATGATAAACCCGCCCCAACATTCAGGCAGAGATTGTAAGATCAAATCTACGGAAGTCTCGACCTCGTAGGTAATGCCCAGCTAACCTAGCTGTTCGATGTCAGCAATCATCTGTGACACCTAGTGTTCAACAGACATACCTTCTAACATACGCGAGCGAAAGAGCTTCTTTTGCAATTCATACTTCTAAGATCTAAGGTTAGATCTATGAAGATTCTTTAATTTCAACATCATGGTTTAAGGATCTAATCCTTAGTTCTGACGACAGAATTAAAGAGTCATTGCGGCAATCATAACGGATTGAGCACTAAAGTTATCATCACCATGAGTCTTCCAAAGCTAATGTTCCACTATTTGCTCAACTCCGGGCTCAGGCCCGAGATGTCACTCTGTCAAATAAAGTAACTTCTCGGCTCTCAGGACTATCCTGAAGTTCTATTCCCAATCTGAAAATTGAAGCCGCTTAAAGACATTTTCACCCAGGATTATGTTTTAAACGCTAATCTTTCAGTTATCTTGATTCCAATAGTTCAACTATCCAATTAACGATTTATGGTACAATCGAATATAATGATTACTATAGTCTAACCATATAATCAACTACTATTGATTGGTTACACTCAAATGTATTGATTACTATAATCCAATTATATAACCAACTACAAATGAAGTATTTTGAATGTAGTCCAACTGTTCAATTAAAATAACAATTGAATATTAGTCCAACTAATATTTTAATAAATTATTAATGACGAAAAATGAAATGAGCGCGTATTGGCAAGTATCTAAACTAAATTACAAATTTGATACTTGCCTCCCACTATTTTTCGGTGAGCCTCTAACCCTCTGTGGAGTACTCGGGAAACCTAGTTTCCTAGTGGGCTAGGATCCCGTTAAATAACACACAACCTTGACTTTGGCCAACAAGTTGTATGAAACTTAACTAGGTAGATCTCTAAGATCAATTGGATCTCATCCAATTCCTAGATCCAGTAGGTGGACCTCCAAGTCCGAAATATATATCCAATATATTGCCTAACTTTTTTCCTCTGAATCAACTAAGCCTTGGCTTTGGCTCAACAAGCTTAATGAAACCAGTTAAGCGTGACCCATTAACAGTGGGAAAGCTTCGTAATCGAGGTCGATGAACAAGAAGTGACTTTGACTTTGGCCAATAAATCACATCTTGCCCAAGACGTACAATATGGAACAAAGATTTCGTGATCCAAATACATCTGCGATGGACAAAGGTCTTGACTTTGGCCAACAAATCAATGCCAATCTTGGATCTTGAGAGAGAATCACTCAATGGAAGGAAAAACAGTTAATATAAAATGAGGGTTTTTGTCGCGATTTTGCAACCAATTTATTATCTTTAATTAGGTCTCATCATACACCCTTAAGCATGCATTCTAAAAGCATAATAATGAGCGATAAAATTAATAATTATATGCGGATGGATATACAACAAATTGTTCATAGAACAAATCTCTCCATTTCCTCTCTCCCGCTAGCACTATTCATACTTCTACCCAATTACATAATACTTCTAATGAAACCTCATTTACATTGAGGGGAATTGGTGAGAAGAGAAATACAATGAGAAAAGAGGTAATAGGTTGGACACGCAGGTCCAATTTAAGAAATTTTAAATTTATTACAACAATTTCCAAAATTACCCTCACCCTTCTAATATCCATCCGATATACATTATTCATTCATACATCAAAGTATTCACACAAAGCATGTTATCAATCAATTTAATCCAATTAATTAATCTTTGAATTAATGACCATCCAATGTTCAAACAACGATTTGATTTGCGCGATTTCAACTCGTTAACGAATAAATACTCAAAGTACGTATTCTTGAATTATATCGAACTACAATTTTAAATCCAATTTAAATTATATTCAATACTAATTCATATTTAATTCTAAATTAAATAATTACACTTTTAATAGTGCCTTTTAGACTTGGATTCCAAATCCAATCTTCATGGGTCTCAAAGGCCCAATTAGTATCCAATACTATTTAATTAAAGTCCAATGGGCTTTTAATTAATTCTTTAGGCGTGTGCTTTGGCCATTATGGATCAAACCCAAGATGCCAAGGCCCAATTAGGAATCACCCTATGCCAAAAATCAATTTAGGCCCCATTAGGCCCAATTAAAATTTTAAAGGCCCAATTATCACATTTGGACTTTATGGAAATTGTTTTAGCCCCAATTGGATCCTACCAATTATCCTAAACCATACTTGGTCCAACCAAGCCCATTAAGCCCAAATACAATAAATTAAATTAACTCATTATTCGAAATTACAAATTAATTCAATTCAAGTGTAATTAACAATTAATCAACTAATCTAATGTTTCCAAAACACTAATTAATCCAATTAATCATGCTCAACATTTCCAATTCATGTCCAACACAAATTGAAGCAAAACAATTCATTATAACATGCTTCATATCTCACGGCAAAGGCAAGAATTCATCATGCAATTTGATTTCAATCTAATTAAATCAACATTTAACATACAATTCATGCCATCAACACATCCAATTGTTAATTTTCAAAAAAACACCATGAGCAACCTAGGGGATACATTCGGCCAAGCTAAGGTAATTGGGGATTTTTGATCTAATCAATTTTTCTCAATACCTAAGATGTACAAATCAAATTCAACATCATCCAAGCTCAACCAAACCATCAATTTAAAAAAAATACATACTCCAAGCATAAATTCCCAAATTAAAGTCCATAAACCCTAGATTTTCAAATCAAACTTAGGAGGCTCTGATACCATTGTTAGTGTTCCTAGAACATGCCAAGGTCGTCTAAGAGTGATTTGTGTGTGAATTAATCAAATGGAGTTGCGGGAAAAAACTTACTTTGATCGGATTTTGGCTTTCAAAAATTCATTTGGATGTAGTAGCTCCAAGCTTGAAATCGAGTTCCAAACTCTCGAGTGAGTTTCCCTATCACCTTAGTTGACTCCTTTAAGTGCTAGCTTTGGAAAATTTGGCAACAAAAATTCCATTAGAGAGAGCATGGTTCACGCCCATTCGAAAGAAAAGATGAGAAAATGAATAGTTACTTGTTTAAAAAACAAATGTGTGTTAAATATGGTTTCCAAAACCATGTTGGTTAAAAGCAAGTGGTTTTCTAAAAACCATTCACTTTTGCCAACTACCACCATCACCTTTGCTAAGTAATGTGAGTGGTGGGTCCCACCCAATTAAATTCAAAATTCAAGTGGGATTACACAATACACTTCGGACTCGGTTACGTTTAATCCAATTAAACGAACTTTCTGTCGCGACGTAATTAAATCCAATTTAATTAAATAATAATACCTCGCAAAATTATTACGGAAGTCGCTAACGAATTAATTCTAAATTAATTTGTTCGCTAGAATTAAAATCTAATTTTAATTCCGAATTGAAATTCAATTTCAATTAATATATCCAATATATTATTTTAGCCCAAATAAATAAATTAAATATAAAAATCCAATTTAACTATTAAATTTATTTTACCGATTAATTCCAAATTAACCGCGTTCTCTCTTCTCGATGAATTTAATCCCAGAAAAATTCTCGACGCAATTAACCTCAGATTAATTCTTTCTCTGTTAATTAATCCCAGATTAATTCTTGCCGTAATTAATCCCAGATTAATTTTCTCTCTCATAATTAATCATAGATTAATTATGTTCGAGTCAAATGTCATCGGTGAATCTTCGGGAAGCGACCCAAGAGATCCCTGGATATGTTGGCAGTAAATACGGTCATCAGACTATCTTAACACGTGCATACTCGGTACCGTGTTCCTACCGATTTACAAGATATGGTTGGCTTCTAGCAAAGCATCGTGCCTACCCAATTCTCCAGAAATATTCTTCTACGGAATACAAGATCTTTATCAGGCGTAGTATACATAGTATTGTGTATTATGATCCAGTATCGAATATCACATGCTAGGCCTAGGGCTGGAATTGTGTCATCCCCGTACGAAACATATATCGGATCTCTGGTAACTAGTCTCTATAATCGGATAATCATGACCTAGTCATATTATCCCTATGACTGCAGTACTTAAGAGTACTAGTTTCGTATCCTACGTGATCATCATCTTCATATAACTGAACTGATACTTCCATCTTGACATCACACCCAATACACTACGATTTTCAGTATTCCCAGAAGAGGAGTACACAGAACCTGTTAAAGCCTCAGACGACCAAAACTAAAGTATACGGATTGTCGCAAGTATTAGCGATGCAAGTCTCAGGTTAAGACCAAATACACCTACCCTGATTCGGATTCCCATAGACACATAGTCATACTACCAATGAGATTCTGAGGGATCTATCCAGAGCGAAGCTGTTTCCGTACCATTGATAAACATAACCTCCTATTACACTTGCATGAGTATCCAATACCCAAATATATGAGAACTTGCATATTCCGCATTATCGATGTCCAGTCTCGATAATACTACGACTAAGGATATTTAATGATTAAACCTTACGTGGATTAATAATGTCTCATATCTTATTAATCTGGTACTAATCATATGGACTTTTATCATTTATATATCCCGGTAATCCAATTACAAATGATAAAAGAGTAATTTCCTTTGTCACATAGTTAATTTGTACAACAACACCATGTTTTGTACAAATAGTGATGCTATGGGTCATAATTGTCCAACACGCCTTTGGCGTCGCTTCAGGAAAATTCCTAGGCTACATGGTTACTCGACGAGGGATTGAAGCCAACCCAGATCAGATCAAATCCATCATTGATATCCTCTCTCCCACTAATCCGAATGATGTCATGTGACTTGTGGGGAGGGTAGCAACCTTGAATAGGTTCATCTCCAAGCCTATAGATAAATTTTTTTTGTTCTTTTCTGCCTTCAAGAAAGCAAAGAACTTTGAATGGACCCCAACATAAGAAGGTGCTTTGAAAGAACTCAAACGGTATATGACCACTCCTACACTCCTTTCAAAGTTGATCGTTAATGAGAGGCTCTACATCTATTTTGGGGTACAAAACGAGCTGTCAGTGTAGTCTTAATCAGAGAGGAATAATGGGTTCAACTCTCTGTCTAGTATGTGAGACTCGCTATACTCAGATGGAGAAGTTGGTACTTTCTCTAGTGATAGCAGCCCGGAAACTACGCCCCTACTACCAAGGACTTCTAATCACAATCTACACTACATATCCAATGGGAAGCATACTCCATAGACCTAGACTCTCTGGGAGGCTGGTCAAATGGGTAGTGGATCTAGAGGAAGATGACATAACATACCAGCCACAAACTGTGATCAAATCTCAGGCACTGGCAGACTTCGTGGCAGACTTTTGCCCCAGACTCCAAGTTCCAACCGACTTGGAGGTTTAATGTGTCTAACTAGTAGCAACTTGGAAAGTCGCAATGACATATCGAGCAATACACGAGGATTCGGATTGGGACTTGTAATCACCACCCTTGAATGTGACATATTTTAGCAAGTAGTCAAGTGTGGTTTCAAAGTCACCAACAATGAAACTGAATACAAAGCTCTAATTGCAGGATTAACATTGGCTAAGGACATAAGAGTCAAAAAATAGAAGTTCAGTCAGACTCCCAAATTATTGTCAACAAATTCCAAAGGTTATATCAAACAAGAGACTCACAAATGGCCTCATACTTACAAAAAAGTGAAAGAACTTCAGACGACATTTTATGAATTAACAATAACACAAGTTCCAAGGACTGCAAAATACTCATATGGTTGCCCTAGCCACTCTCGGCTCGACAATACAAGGGGAAAAACCCCAATATATTCTAGAGGTGTACTTGCAATGGCCAGCCATCTAGAATAAGGAAGCTGAAGTTGTCGCCTTGGTCAATCCAGCTGACTCCTAGATGACTCTGATAGTGAGATACCTGTAAGACGGCTCACTCCCACAAAATAAAGCCAAACTCACAAAACTCAACGCCAAGCTACAAGGTTCACGTTGAATGATGATCAACTCTTTAAAAGGTCATTTTATGGGCCCTACCTCAAGTGTCTTAATCCAGAAGAAGCCGAATACGTGTTAGCTGAGTTGTATGAAGGCAAATATGGGAATCACTCTGAGGGAAGAAGACTGGCATGTCGAGCCCACGACGGGGTACTATTGGCCAAGCATGTGAGCTAACGCAACAAACTTCACCCGCCCGTATGAAAAGTGTCAAAGGTTTGCCTCTCACACCTGCCACCAGAGAAGCTCAATCTCATTCTATCTCATTGGCCAATGATGAAATGATTCATGGATATTGTAGGCAAACTCCCAACCGTCCAAGGAAAAAGAGTTTACATGCTTGCACTCACAAACTATTACTCTAAATAGATCGAAGTAGAGGCTTCGCCAAGATACGAGACCGTGAAGTATAAACCTTCATTTGGAAAAACATCATATGTTGCTTCAGGCTGCCAATGGAGATTGTGACTGATAATGGTTCACAATTCATCAGCCACTGATTCCAAGACTTTTACAGAAATTGGGGTATCAAACTCAGTTTCTCAACCCCACGCTTCTCACATACTAATGGACAAACCGAGTCTTCCAAGAAGAATATTATGAACACATTGAAGAAATGATTGGAGAAAGCATAAGGAGCATGGACAGACGAGCTCATAAGAGTATTATGGTCCTACCGAATAACAGCTCGCTCATCGACTGAAAAAACCCAATTCTCACTAGCATTTGTAGCCACATCAGTCATTCTTGCCGAATGGAGCGTCTCATCCTCATACTACTAGTGGCTCGATGAAGATTCCAATCAACAGCTCATGAACTACAACATCGACACCATTGACGAGTTAAGAGAGCACGTCTCGATAATACTTGCCCAAATACTTCAACAAAAATCTCAGATGTCAAACTTTTAAAGAAGAAGAATGAGTTCTACATAAAGTCTTTCAAAACACCAAAGAGATTAGAGACGAGAAGCTCAGACCCGCGTGGAAAAGCTCATACGTCATTACAAAGGTCGTTAGGCAAGGGGCATACAAGTTGATGACAACTTCTAGAAAACCCATCCAAAACAGCTGGAATGCCATACATCTCAAGCGGTTCTACCGCTACAGACTATAAGTCTAAACCAACCACTTGATGAGTGACTACTCTATGACTAGGGGACATGGACACTACCCTACAACCTCTCTTCACTTCGAATTTCTTAGAATTTTCTATTATTTTATGACTCAAGACTTGGGGACAACTCTTTTAATAAGTATTATTCAAATATTGATACGATATTAACAAAAAAATGAGGTTGAATCCATAAGAGATATTTATTCAATACTAATTATTCAAAATATAAAAAAGTCATGACAATCTAAATACAAGCAACTTGAAGGAAGAAAATCAGTCAGTCTTCAACAGACATTCGGGACCTCAACAGTAGGAATGGCAACAACATGTATATCTTGAATATCAGCAGTGGGGTTAGCTTCTACTTCAGCAAACTTCTTTTGCATCAGCTTAGACCCATCTACTGCCTCTACAGCTATCTTAGCAACACCATGAGGCTCCTCCTCCATTCCAGAAATTCTCACTTCAACCGCAACGTCTCCTCTTACAACCACCTTACCACCCACTTCCTTCGAACCAGTCTCATCTCCCACTTCATCATCATCGCCCTCAATCCACATGGATAGGTCGAATTCTATTTTTAACACATTTTAATCCACTTCGTCAGATTCCAGGTGCTATGCTCGCCATCAATATATTGTTTCATCAAACTGCTCATCTCATTGACCATCGCCTCAAATGAGACCCCTTCTAACTGGTCAATATTTCAGCCTTCTTATTTTCAAGGGTAGCTAAACTCTCATTATATGTTTCTACCTCAGCCGACGTCATCTCCCTCTCCAATTTCAATGTCGCCTTAGCTCAACTAGCCTCGTCTTTGGCCTCTTTTACTTTCTTCTTCATGACCTCCCTCGACGCCTTAGCTTTAGTGAGCTCCTTCCTCAATGCAGTATTTGATTTCTCCACGTCCCTCACCATTTTCTGAATAGCTTCAACATACTTTCTACTAGTAGACAACGCATTCCAGAGTCTATAAAAAAGAGAAAGAGCTCTGTTAGGAAAACAATTATTTGATAAGAATTACGATTTCAAGAGTTAAAGTGTTACCTCATAAGAACGGGTCACGACACATTTAACCGCCTCAATAGGTCCCAAGGTCGTCAGTCGACACTCATCTTCCTCGATTAGAAACCCCTCAACAAACCCAGATAAACTGGAAAGGTCTGACATGACGGTCGTACCCCGAGGGATCTTTATAACCACACAATATCTTCCTCTGGGTCTATCAGTGGCTTCTTCTTTTTTAAAGAATGGCTAGCCATAGTCGACGCTATCACCATCTGATCCAAACGAAGCTTGGAAGGAACACTCTCATTGGCCAAAGGAAGCTCGGGCAGTACTTCAACCTCATTCCCCTTTGATTTCTTACTCTTCTTTTTTGGCCATCATCTCGTCTATCTTTGGGAGCTTGAAGCTACC
Organism: Zanthoxylum bungeanum; assembly: GCA_019454045.1. Taxonomy (NCBI): domain Eukaryota; kingdom Viridiplantae; phylum Streptophyta; class Magnoliopsida; order Sapindales; family Rutaceae; genus Zanthoxylum; species Zanthoxylum bungeanum. The sequence goes on from SKCR01034709.1 coordinate 53,220, forward strand.
CACCATGATTTCTGCTGCGCATAAAATCTCCTCAGACGTTAAAGGCTTTAACAAAATAAGCCTTTCGTACACGAGTCTACACGCTCAAGTTCTTACTACTACGACCAAAATAAGTTTAGTCAAAGCCAAGGGGGTACCTTCGGTATCAAACACCTCCTTCCACAATGGAGTTAGTCTCAACTTCTTCTCCTCCAACACAAATCTCCAATTCCTCTCTAGAGCCGGTAGACTCAACAAATATCTGATATTCGCAACGACACCTGGAGTTAAGTCAAAAGAACGGTTTCTTGATAAGCCTATAAAATGGAAAAGAAATGAACATCAATCAAGCGACAAATCATCAATAAAATATAATAAAGAAAAATACACATACTCACTCGACGTGTTCTAATATTCAGGGATCCAAATACACATTCTCCCCTCACAAAGATAGAACTTCTGCCAGTCTCCTCTATCGTTAGTTATCAAACCTAACACCATGTGTTCCCTTTTCTGTCGAAGAATAAGTGATACCTCCCATTTTCAGTCATGTGCTCATTCAGGTAGTACATGTAGAGAAGGTCTTTAACCTCAAACCTTATCCCCAGTTCTTACGCCATACATTCAATCGACAATAACACTCTCCAAGTTTTGGGCATCAAATGTGATGGGGCTAACTCATAATGATCTAGTACTTCCCATACCAACCTAGGTATGAGGAGCCTCAGTCCGTCTGTAAATAGACGCTCATAAAACCCAATCCACCCCGATATTCTATAATTTATCCTTTCACTCGACAAGGCTACTCTTACCTCAACCGACTGAAGGAACCTATACTTCAACTTCATCTCCCTCATAGCACGTTTAGTCACTCGACTCACATGGTTCCTCATCAATATGTTGGTCAGCTCGCTAGTGCTCGCAATACCACTCGACTCCCAAAATACTGTTACGACCGTGAGTGGGCGACATCCTTAGGTATTGCTAAAGGAGGCTCTATGGTCACCAAAGTCCTATCATCTCGGGGACTTCCACTCAATGTTTCAACTTCAGGCCCACTTCTGGTCGACAATACAAGAGAATTAGCTTTAAGGGGGGAATCTACATACATTTCAAGTGGGGTATCGCTGGAGCTCATGGAACTTTCACGCGACAATTGCTACATGCGACATTGATTTCAAAACCTAATAACAACTAAATACTCTACAATATCTATGTCCTAAAGATTAAAACAACCCTAATCCACAAACATCGTTTCTTTAGACAAATTGAAATCTTAAAGATCAGAATGCCAGAAGGAGCAAGAACAGCTTAAATCTACATTATGAATAATTGAAGATATTGAAGAACACGGTGAAGGGGATGAAGAATACCTTGGAGGATGGAGAGCTCTTTCAAACTTGCTAAATGAGAAAATTTTTGTGAATGAAGCAAATAAGCCTCGCATCCTCACTTATGCCTACCTTGTTGGGGGAGTTGTGGAACCCCTAGGGTCGGATCGGTGCCCCATGCAGTGGAAATGGGTATAATCCATGGATATCAAGTATGGATGTAATTTTAAATTATTTAATAAAATACTATATTCCATTACGAGTATATAGGAAAAAACCGAGACTGAATCAGAGTCTGAAAGCTCCAGAATGAAGCAAAACAAAATTGTCGCGCGCAGCGCGTACACGCGCGCTACTGTGCGCACATGCACTGCATGCTACAGTGCTGCGCTCACTGTGCTGAACCTTTTTTTTTTGTTTTCATTTGAAAGTTCTTTTCCTTCAGCTCACTTTCCAGTGAGCTGAAAGACCCTAATTCTTTCCAGTTTTCCCTAAACACTTCCAAAACACCCAAAATTAATTTTTAACTTCAAAACCAACATTAACACATGTTATAGAATAAAAATAAACTTTTTCAAAATTTCAAATATTTTTACAAAAACATAAATTTATTCTAAATACACATTTGCGTAAATTTTGAATACAATACACAAATCAAATTAGAATCCTAATAAGAAATGTCTCGTGAACAATTCTAGGTCACCCAAAGGTGGTCAAGTGATTCTAGAATAGTAGCCATAGCTTTAAACTTTAATCTAGAGTTCCAAACTCTAACTAATTGTTCTATGTCCAATATGAACAACTTTGACCTAATTTCAAGCATGTTGTGTTTATATTTCTAAAGTATTCTAACACAATTGATTAGCCTTATTTCAACATTAAACTATATGATTATGCATCTAATACACAAATGAACTTAGCTTAGGAGAAGATCAAACATTACCTAGTAAACATGATGGAAGATCGAATCTACTTCTCATTTGTTGAAATTGTTAGAGAACCTCCAATGTGTAAAAGCTTGACTTCAAGATCCAACCTTGATTTCCAATACTAGCAAGCTTCACTTCAAGATCCAATCTTTATTTCTCCTAGATGAAATATTGTAGAGACCTCACAAGCTTCTCTAACAACTTCTCTAACTTATGCTAATTTCTCTAAGAATTTACTTGTATTTTTACTTGTAATTAAAACCTTCCTAAAGCTTTCTATTTATAGCAACACTTAGACAATTTTTAATTAATAAAAGTTGTAATCAACATGTAAGTGGGCTTAATCCAATTTGTCCAAATATGTATAATAAGGTGTGATTAATCTCCATTGACTCCCACTTTAATTTAATCCAATTAAATCAAGCCAAAGATTAGGAAATGGATTAGTTACATGTTTGCCACCTTGATTTAATCCAATTAAATCAAACCAAAACCACCTATTATTACATACTTACAATTACCATAATATCCTCAAATGGTAGATATAATTATGATTTTACAATTAAGCCATTGTGTAATTAATTATTTAATTAATCTTATTTATCCAATTAGGTCAAAGTAAATAATCAATGTTATCCAATAACACTTAATTATCTTAGTTGATAATTATAATATCGAATATTATATTTTATCAAAATTAATCGGCTACCCAAGTGCTCAATGAGTACACTTCATATTGGGACTCTCTAAGTTCAGACACGTTCATCATATAAGCCTAACTAATATGTACGCAATTCGGCTACCTCCAAATTCACGAAGAACACGAATGACCTTTCTGAACTATACAAGTCGAGGTCATCACATATGTTTAACAATCCTTCCGTCGTAGGCTATCTGAGTTGTGCTCAGGAAACATAGAATACACCGTCAAGTTTCCAAGGTGCACATCTCATGTCGACATGTCTATGATTCTTTACAACTGATGCGATCCACCCTAGGTGATCGGCTTTGGCCAAATCTTTAAGAATCGCGACTTTACTCACATGGATACCTAAACCCATTATGGTACACATACGGGCCGACAGATCCTATCTTGCTTCGCACTTGATTACTGAGTGCATCGGTCCACACCCAACGAACATCTAGAGGCCAGACCATGAAAGGTTTCTGACATACATGGCATCAAAGTGTGGAGGATCTCACACAAAATCAATAATATCCTATAGTCAAAGGATTACATATGCTACTTGACTCGAGGAGATTCCTATTGACGGTGGTGTGTACTTCCAACTATTAGGAATCACCTATGAGTCATTCAGTATTCGCTTCAACGAATACTGACTACCGCTATGCTTATGATGCTTGGCGACCGTGACACTGTTGGGCTCGCAGCCCGTAGAGAGTACGAAGTAGCCAACGGGGACTAAACCGGAGAATAAAAGAGTCGTCACCCAGTGTGAACTGGGAAATGATTTAAGGCTGCACTCACCCATCACAAGGGAAGACCTCAAACCGTTGGGTTCGGAATGGTCCCTTACTTATGCCAGTATAATGGACGAGTTCACACAATGGTATAAACAAGTCTTATGCAGCATATGCAAGATACTTCAAAAAAACACACATTTGTACACCCATAAAAATTAATAGAAATAATAAAAACATATTAAATGAATAAGTACGAAATGCGATAACGACAATTATAATAACAATCAAAAGCGGGGGAAAGCGTTAATAAGTAATAACGGATAAAAGAAGGGGGTTAATCATGTGTATATGAGTATTTCCCAAGTGGTTCGTGGAGTCGTATCCCAAGTATAGACCGTACTACCGTCCATTCGGATTCGGCTATCGAATTTATGTCTGGGTTTCCATCCGATAGACCACAAGGGATAGTCCCACGCAATCATTAATGCAATGAAAGTATATGCGAAATAGTATAGCAGATCATAAACAAAAGTAAAAACGAAACGATAAAATAATGATAAATGCGAGTAAATAGATGGAAAAGACAAATAATAATAATAAATAACAAAGTAAATGTGGAATAATAAATAAAGATAAATAATAAAACTAAGTGCGGAATAAAAAATAAATAACATAAAATAAATGCGAAATAGTAAATAGCGGTGAATAAATAAAATAAAATAAAAGATAAAAGAGGAATAAAGAAATAACGATAAATAAAAAGATAAATAATGAAATAAACGCAAAATAAAGAAAAGTGTGACCGAAAGTTTGGCCGTCTTTAATGTAGGACTTCGCATACCCGGCTGGACGTATTTCACATCCAGCCAGGCGTGCCGTGTCCGGAACTATAAAAGTAAATAGGGTAAGGGTGCCCTCTGGTCTTACATTTTAAGTCGCTTTCTTGGAAGTGCGTTAGGCCGTCGCTGGAAGGAATAAGACTTCGCTGTTTCGCAGTTTCTGCTCACTGTTTCACTATTTTTTTGGCTACTGTTTGCTATTTTTGGGCTGTTTTTTGGTTGTTTTTGGGACTGTTCTTGGGTGATTTTTGGGACTGTTTTGGTGGTTTGAGCTGCTATTTTTTGGGTTGATTTTCGGTAATATGGGGCTGGTTTTTATGGTGTGTTGTTCACGGTGAAGGGGCTTAAGGTATGTTGCTTGTTTCACGGTGAATGGGGCTAGTTTTGTTGTATTTGGTACTTGCTGGGGGGCTTCTTTGTTTATTGCATTCGGTTAGTGGGCAATTGAGTTGTTGGCTTGTGTCTGTTTCGGCTAGTGTGTAAGCTTGGTTTTATTGTCGGTGAATATGACTGCTGGTTGTTCGGTTATCGAGCTGTTTGTTGTGTGGTTATGAGGGCTGCTTGTTGTGTGGTTATGTGGGTTCTTGTTTATTCGGTGGAGTTTGTCTTTTATTGGTTTGTTATTGTCGGTGAGGGTTGCTGGTGTTTCGGCTAAGGGTCTTTTGTTGGTTTGTTCTTGGTGCTTGGTTTGTGGGCTTTATTGTTTTTGTTCACGTGGTGTTTTGCCGTGAGTGTCTTTGGTTGAGTGTGAAGCCGTGAGAGAGAAGAATAGTGTTTTGTGGTTGAGAGAATATAACTTTTGGTTTTGTTTTGTAATTGCCGTGTGAAGCCCCCCCAGGGTTTGGTAATGGTTCCTTTTTATAATGACAAAATGAGCTCCTAAGCAAGGAAATAAATTAAGTAAATATGGGATATATTTTCTTAATTTATTTAGGGAACAAAATCTCCAAATTTGGTGAGGATGGGATTTCATATCTTTTTAAATTGGAAGGTGATTTTGAGTCCCGTGACTTCCACAAATTTTTAGGTAGTGCCTCCATACGAGGCTCTTCATCGGGCTAATGCAAAAATACAGTGTCTACAGTCGCCCCCACTTTGATAGGGCTTGTGCAGTGTGTGACAGTAACAACCATATCAAAGTCATGCATGCATTTTTGGCTTACCTGGTTCGTCGGCCATTGCCGGACTTACCTGTTGTTTCTTTGTTGGTGTGAGATGGTTCATTCCCGAACCGTTACTGGTGTGAGATGGTTCATTCCCGAACCATTACTAGTGAGAGATGGTTCATTCCCGAACCGTTACTGGGTTGAGTTGATGGCGAGGCGCTTTGACCCTTGGGTTTTGTTCCTGAACCACCGAGTGGATTTTGTTCCCGAATAGTGTTGAGTTGATGGCGAGGTGCTTTGACCCCTGGGTCTTGTTCCCAAACCACCGAGTGGGTTTTGTTCCCGAATTGATTGGAGTTGATGGCGAGGTGTTTTGACCCATGGGTTTTTTCTCGAACCACCGAGTGGGTTTTGTTCCCGAATTGATTTTAGTTGATGGCGAGGTGCTTTGACCCCTGGGTTTTGTTCCCGAACCACCGAGTGGGTTTTGTTCCCGAATTGATTGGAGTTGATGGCGAGGTGTTTTGACCCATGGGTTTTTTCTCGAACCACCGAGTGGGTTTTGTTCCCGAATTGATTTTAGTTGATGGCGAGGTGCTTTGACCCCTGGGTTTTGTTCCCGAACCACCGAGTGGGTTTTGTTCCCGAATTGAGTTGTTGATGGCGAGGCGCTTTGACCCCTGGGTTTTATTCTCGAACCACCGAGTGGGTTTTGTTCCCGAATTGATTTGAGTTGATGGCGAGGTGCTTTAACCCCTGGGTTTTGTTCCCGAACCACCGAGTGGGTTTTGTTCCCCAATTGAGTTGAGTTTTTTGCCATTCCCAGCTTGCTCATCCTCATTCCCGAGGGGTTGCTCGTCTTCGCTGCTTTTTCTTTTTCTTTGAAACCTGCGAACACAAAACAAAAATTATGTGTATGTGACATGTATGCATGTATGCATGGATGCATTCCCTATTCCGATGGGTTTTCTTTGTCTTATTGGCTTGATGTTATCTTTGGTTTGGCATTCCTTGCGATTTTTTGCTTATGAGAAACTCTGATCGCCCCATTGGCCTGCTTACAATTTCCTTCTCCCAGTTCTCTTCTGGTGATTGCTCAGTTCTTTTTGGTCCCATGACTCGAGATCTCGTTTTGTCATTTATTCATGGGGTGGTAGACTGGTCTCCCCCAGACATGGTTTAGCTTTCTGCTCTCCCTGCCTGCACTGGGCAATGGTGAATTACGCCTTTTTTGAAAGCGGCCTCATCATTTTGGGATACTGAAAGTCATGTCTTCTGATTCCTAGATTTTCGAAATATGCCTTCTCTCGGAGGAGTTTGCTGTTATTCTTGGCTTGGATTTTTCTTCTACTACCCTTCCGACGATGTTGTGTTTCCAATGTCTATACCTTCGGGAGGCCTTCAAAGTTTTCCTTGTTTTGCAGTTTCGTACTATCTTTTGCTTAAGCTGTCTCCCAATAGCTACACATATTATTGTCCTCAAAGAATGCCCAGTAATGAAACCAGAGAACCTTCAAAGCACTCAATGCAACTCAAATCCGAGTTTTTGAATAAATGATCTAAGCCAGACTCAAAGTGTGTGTGTGTAAAGGTTCATTTACAGCTTGATTCCTAGGTGAGCCAACTCAATGATTTCGTTTTAAAAATTGGGATCTATGGGTCAAACCAACCTAGATGTCTCAATTATGCTCTGCAATTTCTTCTCTGTGTTCAATATGGTATGATTTTTTTTTACTTTTCTTTTCTTGTCTTTTTTTTTCTTTTTGAATTTTTTTTTTCAACACACCTACCCTTTAAGGTAGCATTTCTCCTCATGGTGGTTCTAATACTCGCCCATGGGCAGCTTCACGCTTAACAGTTATAGGTGGTTTAATTTTTTTCTTTAGAGACTTTTCTTTTATTTTCAACCATACCACACATCATAACACAAGAAAATCATGATAAACATATAAGCAAACGGTCATTCATCGACCTGTAATTTCTTCAACAAGTCACCTTGACAACTACTCAGGGTTTTGCTGCTAAGAACCTATAATTAAGTGATTACGAGTTAGCATAGATCAATTACTCAAAGCATCAGATAAAAGTTCATTAAAGAGCTTATCGTTTCTAAGATTTCACCCTAAAGCAAACTATGTCATCATTGGGCTTATGCCTCACTATTAAGGACTAACAGGAAAAAAACTCGAACAAGTCAGCAAAATCAATGTCTTTATGATTAATAAATGCATGATTACAATCAAAATAAATCAGGAAAATAAACATCTTCATAATTTGCAGCTTTGTCTTCTTCCGTCTTCTTGCTTTCTTCAAGCGTCAGATTCTCCAACTTCAGTTCTTCTTCTCATTTTCCTCTTTTGCCACCTCCTCTTTGTCACTGCTCGAGAATTTTTCCCGAAATCTCTCCCTTGCTCTATTTCTTCTTCACTATTGTTGTCTCATATCCCCATGTAGGAAGCTTGGTAGTTGAAAGTTTGGAGGACAAAGCTTTCGGGCAGGCCAGAGTTGATCATGTAGGTGGGTGGTGGAACGGAGTGGTAGTTGGGTAGAGGGTTTCTGTGTGTGTCGGGTTATTCTTTTTCTGGGTTGGGTATTTTATGGGTGTCAACGAGGTTTTGGATCTCATGTATGAGGCGGGTGCAATTGTCAATTACGTGGCCTTTCTACTGATGGAAGTGACAATATTGGTTTAGGTCGAAGTAGTGTGGAACAGGGTTTGGAATTATTCTAGGTTCTAAAGGTTTTAGGAGTCTTTGCCCCTTCAGCTTTTCAAACACCTTTAAAAAAGGTCTACCAATATTGGAGAATTGCTTGTTTCTGATAGCGGCGACCTCAGCAGGAACGGGTTGGGTCCCTGAAGGCCCCTCAATGGTCCTTCTATTCTGGCCATAAAACTTTCTGTTCTCGGCTTCCTCTTCCTCGATGTCCATGATAATTTCTTTTAACTGTCGAAAGTCGCTAATCATGGAGGTCATCTTTCTCAGCTTGTTATAAATGGAAGGCTTGGTGCCTTTAATGATCATTTTAATATGGTTCTTCTCTGAGAAACGTGTCTGTATCTTCAAGAGCTGGCTTCTCCAGCGATCCACATAATCTTTGAAGCTTTCATCTGGCTTCTGTTGGGTGTTTTCTAGGTCACGGAGCGACAAGTCTATCTCCAGGTCTGTCACATATTGGTTCAGAAAGGCCCCCGCTAATGCCCTCCAGTCATCCTTGACTTTTCTCTCCAGGCCATGACACCATACTACGGGCGCCCCTTCTAGTGACATCCCGAACATTTTCTATACCTGACGTTTCGAAAAACCCACTAAACTCATCACTGAAACATATTGTCGGAGATGGACCCTAGGATCTCCGTTCCCGTTGAACTTGGCCATGTCAGACATCTTAAACTGGGGAGGCAATTGTTCTTCGAAAGTCATTGCATCATAGTCTAACAGATCTTCATGTTTGCCTTTCAGCTTGCGGGTATCTGACTCTACTTATTCTCTGAGTTTCTGTAACTCTGCCTGAGACCCGACTATCCTTCCCGCGACATACTCAGCCATGTCATCATCAAAAATAGGGATTTCTTCGCTCACTCTATTCGGGGGCTCCTCACGCCTTCATTCTCATTGTTTTCTGTGCGGGGTACTGTCAGATTGGCCATAGCGTTGGTCAAAGCTTGTAGTTGCTCGGTAATTTTGGTGATATTGGTCTCCAATTGATCCACGCGGGAACTTTCACTGCCTGACACATCCATGGTTGTTAATCTTTTCTTGACAAGTCTTCCTTCTTCTCTAACCCCAACGGATATCTATTATGGCTGTTAAAACAAAGGATTAACATGATGCGTGTATGCAGGCTATGCATGTGGTTATCAAAACAACATATATCATTCCGACCTTATTCCTCCCACACTCATGGTAAGTCCATTTATGTCCTAGGTATGGCTTCTTTTATGTACCAATGTGGGGTACATAAAATCGTTCTCTCCTACGGTACAAGGGTGAACCTTAGCTACCTCAGTCCCTTTCCATCGGTAAAAGACAAAGACCACTCATTTACAATATTGACTAAGCCTAATATGGGATCGTGTCATTGTTTAGAAATGACGAATTGGGCCCTTGGTAATCACGGTTGTAGGGATAAACTTGGAGATACCCAAAAGTATACAAATATGTCGTAACAAGGCGTATCCTTCATGGATAAAAGCCAGTGCGGATATCAGACTCATGTGTTTGGCATATTCGGATCATGTTTGGATCTTCTAAGTTCATCAAGATTTTCATAAAAGTTGGCTTATTATCATTTAAAAGTGTTCAGTCAGATTATCGCGAGGTACAAACTGTCCCAGTTGAAAAGGCCCAACAGGTTTACACTTTTGCGATAAAGTGGCTAACTAACTTCAAATGATAGGGGGCCCAAACACAAAGTGGTCCATCGTCATTTTAAAAACTTTTGGCCCAATCGTCATAAAATATAAACTCGTCCCAGTTTAATGGCCCAACAAGTTCGTATCCTATGATGAGAAGTCCAAATGGATCCAAATGATAATGGTCCCAAACACAAGCATATGGGTAGCTTCTATAGGACATATAATTATGGTTCACATGTGGGCTTACAATGGTACGAATAAAGGCTCCCGCCGGTGAAGGGTTGCTCACAACTAGGTTTCCCCTCTCAAGGGTTTGAGCGCACCTTTTTTATACCCTAAGGTACGTGCCAACGATTGATGATGCCATATAACGATCCGCCGCCTTGAGTGAAAGCGATTTCACGATACATGACACCATTGGGGTAAAATGGGTATGCAAAATATATGAGACTTGGGTAACCAAAGCCAAAGCCACAGACACTACAAGGCATTGTTTCGGGGCCGATTCTCTATCCCCTGTGGAGTCGCCATCTGTAGGAGTGAAGAGGGGTTTATCGTTCTGCCTATGATGCTCGGCGATCACGACACTATTGGGCTCGCAGCCCGTAGAGAGTACAGAGTGACCCGCGGGGGACTAAACCGAAGAATATAGGAGTCGCCACACAGTGTGAACTGGGAAATGATTTAAGGCCGCACTCACCCCTCGTAAGGGAAGACCTTAAACCGTTGGATTCAGAATGGTCCCTTACTTATGCCAATATAATGGATGGGTTCACACAATGGTATAACAAGTCTTATGCAGCACATGCAAGATACTTAAAATAAACACACATTTTCACACCCATAAACATTAATAGAAATAATAAAAGCATATTAAATGAAGAAGTACGAAATGCGATAACGACAATTATAATAAATAGTCAAAAGCGGGAAAAACGTTAATAAGTAAATAGCGGATAAAAGGAGGGGGTTAATCATGCGTCTATGAGTATTTCCCAAGTGGTACGTGGAGTTGTATCCCAAGTACAGACAGCACTACCATCCATTCGGATTCGGCTACGGAATTTATGTCTGGGTTTCCATCCGATATACCACAAGGGATAATCTCACGCAATCATTAATGCAATGAAAGTAGATGCAAAATAATATAGCAGAACATAAACAAAAGTAAAAGCGAAACGATAAAATAATGATAAATGCGAGTAAATAGATGGAAAAGACAAATAACAATAATAAATAACAAAGTAAAAAAGGTATAATAAATAAAGATAAATAATAAAACTAAGTGTGGAATAATAAAATAAATAACACAAAATAGTAAATAGCGGTGAATAAAAAAAATATAAAAGCGGAATAAAGAAATAACGATAAATAAAAAGATAAATAATGAAATAAACGTGAAATAAAGAAAAGTGTGACCGGAAGTTTGGCCGTCTTTAATGTAGGACTTCGCATACCCGGCTGGACATATTTCACGTCCAGCCAGGTATGCCGTGTCCGGAACTATAAAAGTAAATAGGGTAAGGGTGCCCTCAGGTCTCACCTTTTAAGTCACTTTCTTGGAATTGCGTTAGGCCGTCGCCGGAAGGAATAAGGCTTCACTGTTTCGCTGTTTTTTTGGCTACAAATTGCTGTTTTTGGATTGTTTTGGGGACTGTTCTTGGGTGATTTTTGGGACTATTTTTTGGGACTGTTTCGGTGGTTTGAACTGCTATTTTTTGGGTTTATTTTTAGTAATATGGTGCTGGTTTTTATGGTGTGTTGTTCACGGTGAATGAGCTTAAGGTCTGTTTCTTGTTTCACAATGAAGGGGGCTAGTTTTGTTGTATTCGGTGCTTGCAGTGGGGCTGCTTTGTTTGTTGTATTTGGTTAGTGGGCAATTGAGTTGTTGGCTTGTGTTTGTTTCGTCTAGTGTGTAAGCTTAGTTTTGTTATCGGTGAATGTGACTGCTGGTTGTTCGGTTATGGAGTTATTTTTTGTGTGGTTATGAGGGCTGCTTGTTGTATGGTTATGAGGGTGCTTGTTCATTCGGTGGAGTTTGTCTTTTGTGGGTTTGTTATTGTCGGTGAGGGTTGCTGGTGTTTCGGCTAAAGGTCTTTTGTTGGTTTGTGCTTGTGCTTGGTTTGTGGGCTTATTATTTTTGTTCACGTGGTGTTTTGTCGTGAGTGTCTTTGGTTGAGTGTGAAGCCGTGAGAGAGAAGAAGAGTGTTTTTTGGTTGAGAGAAGAGAGCTTTTGGTTTTGTTTTGTTTTTTTTTTTGTAATTGCCGTGTGAAGCCCCCATAGGGTTTGGTAATGGTTCTTTTTTATAATGACAAAGGGAGCTCCTAAGCAAGTAAATAAATCAAGTAAATATGGGATATATTTTCTTAATTTATTTAGGGAACAAAATCTCTAAATTTGGTGAGGATGGGATTTCATATCTCTTTAAATTGGAAGGTGATTTTGAGGGATTTTGCACATGTGTTTTGCATGAGATTTTTTTATTTGGGAAGGCTTGGGCGTGTGGGCTTGGTGATAGATGGGTTGGTTGGGTTTGAAGGTAGATATGCTTTGGGCGTGTGGGCTTTCATGGGTTGCAGGGGTTTGGTTTGAAACAGCAGTTAAGCGAATTCGAGGCGGGCTAGTGAGTCCGAACCCGATGAGGTGTTAATTTTGGAGGTTTTTCCTTCCGGCATCCATTTCCCGTGACTTCCGCAACTTTTCAGGTAGTGGCTCCATATGAGGCTTATCATCGGGCTAATGTAAAAATACAGTGTCTACACCCACATGTCTATACGAGTTTCCAAAACACATGGTACATCGAGTTAAACCATTGGAACTCCAATTCCAATATACGACATGTGCTAGTCTTATAGGTTATAGGAATTCGATCGTATTCCAAAACCAACGACTATGAATATTTACTTTAAGAATAGTTTACACCTAGTATCAAAACTATTCTAAGGTCGATGTCATTCTTAGCATATCTATACATCAATCTAATACGCGTAATGGCAATACCATTATAAGGTATGAAATGAAAAATGTAGTTATTTTATTAATAAATAATAAAATGTTCAATTAGGATTGGCACTCCAAGCACCAACTTCATCATACTTTTCATTCGGCGCCTCATTTTCCCGCCTAAAGACACCTCAAAACTCTCGCTTAGGCTATAGTATTAATTGAGTGAAGGCGCAGATACATTAAAGTCCATTTCATGAAGCCTAATTGAGGCCCAACCACTAAAAACATGCAAACTTAGTTGTCCATTGGGGGACAATCTGAAAGGAATGAAATATGATAACTTGGAAGAGAATAGCCTTCCACAAAGACCAGGAATCCTCATATTCCCCAAACGACGAATGAAGATACTTGCTCGTCTCAAACTACATGGAACAATATACATTAACTTCTAATTATCCCAAACGACAATAAAGCGTCCTCAACATGTAGCATCTACTCCAAATTTCCCAATTGACAGAGAAAAATGTGCATCCATAACAAGAAGATCTCCCTTTGATCCATACGACATAGAAGACTCTCATGGACCTCTTCAAGACCAGTCGGCTGGAGATTATCCTAGACCTTTATCTGGTTCATTCGACGTGAACATTCTCTATGGCTCATATCGAATGAAAATCAAGACCCGGACCTTCATATGGTCCAGACAACATAGAAGACTCCCATGAACCTCTTCAAGACCAGTCGGCTAGAGATTACCTTGGGCCTTCATCTAGTCCAGTCAAATGGAATATTCCTCATGTCCAGTCAAGATCAAGACCTGGACCTTCATCTGTTCCAAGTGACATAGAAGACTCTTTTGGACCTCCTCATGACCAGTCAATTGGAGATTACCCTAGGCCTTTATATGGTTCGGTCGACGGGAACATTCCCCATGGCTCATGTCGAGTCAAGATCAAGACCTGGACCTTCATCTGGTCTAGGTGATATGAAAGACACCCATTGACCTCCTCAAGACCAGTCGACTGAAGATTACCCTCAGCCTTCATCTGGTCCAGTTGATCGGAACATTCCCCATGACCTATATCGAGTCAAGATAAAAACCTAGACCTTCATCTGATCCAGGCGATATAGAAGACTCCCCTAGACCTCATCAGGACCAGTTGACTAGAGATTACCCTGGGCCTACATCTGGTCCAGTCGATGAGAATATTCTCATGGCTCATGTCGAGTTAAGATCAAGAGCTGAACCTTCATCTTATCCAGGCGACATAGAAGACTCCCCTATACCTACTCAGGACCAGTCGACTGGAGATTACCTTGGGCCTTCATATGGTCTAGTCGATGGGAACACTCCTAATGGCTCATATCGAGTCAAGATCAAGAATTGGACCTTCATCCAATCCATGCGACATAGAAGACTCCACTGGACCTACTCAGGACCAGTCGACTGGATATAATCCTGGGCCTTCATCCGGTCCAGTCGACAAGGTCATTCCCATAGCTCATGACAATCTCCAGATCATCATCATATCTGGTCAACTGAGGATCATCCCAGATATCTATTTATTGAAATAGATGTGGCCTCTGACGGGTCCAAGCGACATCAACGTCCAGGTACACACTCATGAAATCCCATACGACATACTCGAATACTCTTCAAGCCAAAGGCTCATTGACTAGAGTAGGGGACAAACTATACGAGCCAATTTTAGGCTTTGACCTAATTGTCATTTCACATCAGGCTAATTTATTAGAAAAGCCCACGAGGTAACCCATTGGCTTTCCAACAAATCTCTAACCGAAAAATATCTCTTCATAATTAATTCTTCTCCACATGATTAATTATTTTGGACACCGAAAATTAAGCATTTAACATGATAGTGGGACCCACCGTCATAAATGTAATATCTATTTCAGCAAAGGCTATTCCTAAGCTTATAAAAGGATTCAGAACTTAGAGTTACGATTCATTCCAGCTTTGGCACTCATACTAGAGCTCTCAAAGCATATCGTCCCTTAAACATATGCCCACCGCTCTCACAGCAATCTACGTAGGTCAAGGTAACCTCAAACCTTGTTCTTCCTTTGTTTTATGCTCATCTTCACCACTGACTTGAGCGTCGGAGTGCCAATGACAACCACCACACCGGTGGGTAGAAACTCTCAGCTCTCTCTATCTTTGTTTTGCAAGATCGCTAGTGCCCCATCATATAATTCTCGATTGTGGACTGAAGATGAAATCCAGAGTCTACAACACGTTAACCCCAAAATCTTACAAGACATACTAAATTTTATCTACGTCGGGCGACTACTAGCAGATTTACGGGTTTATAGGAAAATTGCCAACCCTATCTCTATCAGATCCAATTTCCAAATTTAGTTTTACTATTTTTGGGAATTAATTTTATGTTTTTCACTTTTTGCAATAATAATTTCCTCCCAATCTCCATTATTAAGTTCCCATTCTCATTTCAAGTGTTCTATTTTTGAATAGGGGTGTCCAAGATCTATCCGGTCAGGCTAGGAATGATAATTTTTCCCGTCCCATCTCAACAAGATTCCGTCCCGTTTGGGACGTGATTTGGGATAAAAAAAAAATACGTCCCGTTTTTAAAATGGGATGAGACGAGAAACTTGTCTATAAAAATTAAATGGGATGAGACAAGACAACGAAATGTGATAGAATTTAGCGGGATGAGACGATATTTAATAGAATGAGTAAGGACTTAACGGGATACGGGACGAGACCAGAATGATTTTTGTCCAGGTTTAATGGATTGGGACAGGACTGAGATAATTTTTCTTCCCGATTTCATAAATGGGACTGGATCGAGGTTGAAAAATCCCGTCTCGTTTCAGTCCATTGCCATCCCTAGGTTCGACCAGGTTTGGTAAGAAAAGTGTGTACTCGATAAAGCTTAGTTATAAATAGTAATAATAATTAATTAAATTGATCTATTTTTAATTTTAAATACGTATATTTATAAATATTTTTTAAAGGCTTAATACAACATCCTTTAAAAACATTTTAAAAATTATTTTTTTCAAAAATAATAATAAAAAAAATCATTTTCTAAAAGTTTAAGCTCGGCGAAGCTAAAGCATGTCTGACCCGAATTTTTACCGTCCATACTTTAGAGTATATAAATGTGTTTATATTATTACTTTTATAGATGACTCACATATGATATGACAACCATAATGTTAAAATTAACCTCATGAGTTATTTGTTTTGTATGATTTATTTTTCAGTAACTTATTTTAGCCTAGATTCTTAATAAAAAAAGGGTTCGTTATTATTTTGTATGATTTATTTTTTAGTAATTTATCTTAGCCTAGATTCTTAATAAAGAGGGTTCGTTGTGAAAGTTTTATATTTGGTGATTTTTTTTTGGAAATGTTAGAAATTTCATCGTTAAATCATCTGATCCAAGCTTAAGCAGACCAGAGTAAGTAAAAACTTCGACTGCCCTAGACTCTTACAAGAAATGTACCCATGAACTCGAACTCATGACATAACAATCAATTCCTAAAGTATTTGATATCAAGCCACACCCCCTTAGGCTTATATATTAGATGACATAATAATTCATTAACAACAAAAAAAAAAATGATTGGTATATTATTAGCATCTAATATATTGAGTCCCCAAGGGGCGTGGCTTGGTGGTGTAGGACTTATGATCTCACATTGAGATATTGAGTTCGAATCCAGAGAGTGTGTTTTTTTGTAAGAGCCTGGGACAGCCAGGAGTTTTATCTGCTCCGCTTAAGCTAGAAAGATGTGATTTAACGGCGGGGTTTCCAACGATTCCAAAAAAAAAACTAATATATTGATAAAGATGTTCAGTGTGATAATACTGAAAAAGTAATTATAATTGCATGTTTTTTTAAATTATTGTGTATTTATCCTAATCTATTATTATTTATAAAAGCTGAAAAAGGGATTGTTCTCCTTAGTCTTAAGATAAATGGTGAGCTCTCCTTATTTGGGGGAAATGTATTGAACTAATAAATTTTAGTTGAGTTGAAATTAAATGTAGGTGTGGAATGTGTGTCTTGTGATGTTTGATTCAATGCATGTAAGATTTTTGATAACACACTAATATTATATCTTCATATAACTCTCATTATCTTGTAAGAAATTATGATCCATTAAGTATCTATTGATTATCTATTTAATTTACTTTATGTATAATTATTTGACTATAAAATGAGGATCCACCTTCTTATTTGCACATACTTGATAATATATTTTTCTTTCTTTAATTTTTTTTTATATCTAAAATGCTCCCACATTTTATTTTTCTTATGGAATTTTACATATAATTCTAATTTACTTGGCAAACTCTTGTGTAGAGATAATATTTTTTCTCGTCCCATCTCATCCCATCCAAATGGGATCCCATCCCGTTTAGTATGGGATTTGATACACATTTTTATGTACCATTTAAAAAAAGGGATGGGAAGAGACAAAAAGTATCCCGAAAACTCAAACGGGTTGGAACGAGACAACGAAATAGGATGAGATTTAATGGGATTTTGTACGGGATCGAAAATTTTCTGTGTGATGAGTGTTTACTTCTTCGTAGTGCTTTTGGGTAGTAACTCAGGCTTATATTCTTGTGAATTCCTATTCATTCATAAGATAATTTTTAGTTCTTTTCTATATAAATTACTTGTTAAGTATTTTTTTTATGCCAAAAATAAATGGTTGTCACCGATTACACAATTGTTCCAGGGCTTGATGCTAATTCCACATTATTTTAATTTTTTTTTTGGCTTTGTTGGAAGATGTTTTGATGAAGAACAATAATCATCCATTCGATGCAGTATTATGGAAACACCAATTTGTATGGTAGAGTCTGTATAGCTTGTATACATATTTTAAATATTATCGAAAGGTTGATAAGATGATCTGAATTTTTATCTTAATTTTGTTTAATAATATTATTAATATCACTTTTATCTTTCATTTGTGTTCACGTTCATATTTGTCATCAAGATTCAATAGTGATTTATCATCTTTAGATTTTATATTCCAATGAAGTAGAAATTTAGGTAAGAAAAATAAATTATTTATCAATGAAATTAAATCCATTTAAGATATAATTTATGCAAAATAACCCACCCATTGCGCAGATTTCCAAACTAATTTTATTAAAAGTGAGTTATGGAGTTCTTTCATAAAACACTTGTAATAAAAAAAAAATTGTGCAAGCAGTTTGATAGTAGCCATATAATATCAATTTATGTCTCTTTTATAAACATGTGGTTGTTGCAAAATTTCAATGCTTTTAATGTTCATATTTCATTAGTGTTCATAAGGTCGGGTCAAATCACGATACAGCCCAGGCGGGTTCTAAAAAAAATTAAAAAATTTCGGGTTGACCCGATCCGATCCGATTTTTGTGGGTCGATTCACGGGTTTGACTATGCAATCCGACTCGATTCGAATTTTTTTTTTCATTAGTTTTCTAAATTTTTTATTATTTTTTAAAATTTTTACTATTATTTCAGTTGTTTATTATTATTTTTTATCTTGAAATTTTATATGTTTGACAAGTTTTGAGATATGAAATAGTTAGTATTTATGTCTAAAAATAATTAATAATAAAACTTCTTCTTTTTTCCGCCGAGCCGAGCCGACCCTCACGAGTTTGCAAACTCAATTTTCGTGCACTATGTTATTTAAGCAGCACGACAGGGGTAAAAAATGTAATTCACTTCTCAGTCAAGATTATTGATGCCGACCCGACCACTAAAGAGTCAACAGTAAGGGGCCGGGAACTTTACGGTTAGTGACCGAGCACTTGAGTTCAAGATGACCGGGCAATTATCAGGTCGACAGCAGCATTCTCAGTACAAAAGACTATTATGACCGACCACATGAAGACCGAGCATAGGGCAAGACATGTTCGGGAAAATAAGGCATTCTATCCATATGAGATAAGATAAGTTATCCTACTTTCATGGGGTAAACTAGTAAGTCAATGTCCTAGTATGATAAAGGAAGTAAATGTAGTTTTTGACTAGGAATCCTTATGGAAAAATGGAATAGTTTTGACTAGGAATCCTTATGGGAAAAAGGAATAGTTTCAACTAGGAAATTCTTGTACAAATAGGAATATGATTTCTTCACCATTATAAATAGGAGGGTAGAATGAGTGTAGAGGGGGACAAGAAAAAGGGAGAACAGCAACATGATAGAAAAAAAGGGAACCAATATCATCATCAGAATCACCAAGCTCTGACTTGTAAAACACAAAGAACGGTCTGAGAAGCGCATTTGAATAATAAAAGTATCATCTTGTTTGTGCACGTGGACGTAGGTCGGATCCAAATCCACCGAACCACGTTAAATCTCTTGTCGATTGGTGTATTATTTGTCTTTTGCTAAGTTTGCTTTTGGTCCCCCATAACCAAACAAATTCACTATTGAGGGAGGATTAGTCTCGGGAGTGATATTCCCATATTGCCCCTAAGACCAAAATCAGCGTCAACAGTTGGCGCCGTCTGTGGGGAACTCAACAAAAAGCGGTTCGCGTAGTAAGATGATGGCAGAAGGCGGAAATCACCAATCGTCGGGGAATCCGGCCACAGATTGGATGAAGAAGATAATAGAAAGCATAAGGAATGACAAGGAGGATAGTCAGACCCTCCTAAAAACCATGATCGACCGACTGGAGAGAATGGAAGGGGGGAACCGCGAGAAGCCCGAAACCAGAGCTAAATCAAAGAAGATGAGAGATAGCAGATGGAAAGAGGGTTGTGGATACAAGTGAGGACGATGGACCTAGGAGGAGGGGGCCTTACGGGATAAAATCCATAGTTGTGGAAAAAGATTCACAAGCAGAGGACACATGGGAAGAAGAAGAAGAGACTTTCGACAAATTCCTCTTATGATAGTCTCTGCTACACTAGAAGAGGAGGCACAGAGTACAACGAGACTGTTCAAGAGATCCCAAGGCGTGAGGAACACCGCACCATTGGCAACAGACGTGAAGAAGAGCGCAGAAGGCGACATGTCAGCCCAAATAGCGAGGGAAAATCTTGGTTAAAGAAAGAGATGGCCAAGTGGGGGCAAGCCTCAAAACAGGTACATGAGACGCTCGGGATGACAAAGAGGAATCCCCCACCACAGAAGAAATAAAATCAGCAAAATTCCCGAAAAGGTTCAACATGCCGACCATGACGCCCTACAAAGGCCATATGTTTCTTTCCGGCTCGGGTCCGCTCTCGTACCGCCGAGACCGATGTTTCTTTCCGGCTCAGGTCTGCTCTTGTACCGCCGAGACCGATGTTTCTTTCCAGCTCGGGTCTGCTCTTGTACCGCTGAGACCGATGTCTCTTTCCGGCTCGGGTCTGCTCTTGTACCGCCGAGATCGGTGTTTGTTTCAGTTCGGGGTAGGGTTACGTCCCACCGAGTCGGCTTCTTTGGACTGGGGATGTAACATTCCCCTAGAGCCAAGTCTTTCTTTCAGCTCGGGGTCGGGTTACGTCCCACCAAGTCGGCTTCTTTGGACTGGGGACGTAACATTCCCCCAGAGCCAAGTCTTTCTTTCAGCTCGGGGTCGGGTTACGTCCCACCGAGTCGTGCTTATCGGCCTGGGGACGGAACATTCCCCCAGGACCAAATGTCTCTTTAGCTCGGGGTCCTCAGAATATTCAGGGACATACTCGATGCATAGGATCCGTGAGAAGCATAGCACGGGGAGGGATGATACCCCCGTGGCGATTGCTTGCTCCAGTGTTACCGAACATAAGGAGGAACATGCCTTTAATGTGTTGAGCACTCTTTTGATCTTCACTTACCCGATGTAATGGATCTGTGGGAAAGCATAGCACGGGGGATAAAGCCCCCGTGACGATTGCTAGCTCCAGTGATACCGGACATAAGGAGGAATATACCCTTAGCATCCCGGACACTCTTTGATCCTTTCATCATTTGGATCCAAGAGAGGCGCAGCACGGGGATGCGTTGTGCCCTTGTAGCGTGTGCCTGCTCCAGCGTGGTAAGGAGGAGCCCTCGTACAATACACAAGCTCCACAGTGACCCGACGTGTAGAGGATGTGCCCTTACCATTCAAACGCTCTCCTGATCCAAATCCTGGTTCGCCGGGACACTGACTTGAAAGATTCAGAGTTGTGTTTTGGAGACCTCGGACAGGACGCTGTTTTGAGGCATCTGTGTTGTTGTTTATACTTGCGAAACGTTTTGTTTTGGGATAAGCGATAAGTCGCCCCCGCCTGTTATTTTATTTTCCAGAGATTTGTTTTTGTTTTTCACTGGTCTGGTAAGGGGACGCCCGTGCCAGATTCGGTAGGGTTTCAAAAGGTTGATTCACTTCCCTTCTGAAAAAGTCCTACTTGATTAATCGGCTCGGGGCTGGATTCTTTCCGCCGAGGCCACTTGATTAATCGGCTCGGGGCTGGATTCATTCCGCCGAGGCCGCTTGGTTAATCAACTCAAGGCTGGATTCGTTCCGCCGATGTCAGATGTTTTCTTTCTTTCCAGCTCGGGTCTGCTCTTGTACCGCCGAGATCGATGTTTGTTTCAGCTCGGGGTTGGGGTACGTCCCACTGAGTCAGCCCTTCGGACTGGGGACGTAACATTCCCCCAAGTCCAAGTGCCTTTCTCAGCTCGGGGTACGTCCCACCGAGTCAGCCCTTCGGACTGGGGACGTAACATTCCCCCAGGTCCAAGTGCCTCTCTTCACTCGGGGTCGGGTTACGTCCCACCGAGTCTACCTCTTTGGACTGGGGACGTAACATTCCCCCAGGTCCAAGTGCCTCTCTCCACTCGGGGTCGGGTTACGTCCCACCGAGTCTACCTCTTTGGACTGGGGACGTAACATTCCCCCAGGTCCAAGTGCCTTTCTCAGCTCGGGGTCGGGGTACATCCCACCGAGTCAGCCCTTCGGACTGGGGACGTAACATTCCCTCAGGTCCAAGTGCCTCTCTTCATTCGGGGTCGGGTTACGTCCCACCGAATCAGCCCTTCGGACTGGGGACGTAACATTCCCCCAGTTCCGAGCATCTCTCACAGCTCGAGACAGGATCACATGCCACCGAGCACATCATCGTTAGCTCAGAGGCAAAAATTTTCTCCTCACAATCGAGATTGGATCAGTTAGGGGTCAGGACCTCTAAATCTCTGGTACATATATTACAGAGGAGGAGTCATTTTTAGTTTGGACAACAAGAGGAACTTCATCTCCTGATGGAACGACCCAAGTAAGCAATTTGCTTTGAGGTGGAGAATCGTTCAGAATATGGTCAGCATCTCCAATAACCGAGGATATGAAGATAGAAACAGAAGACTTAGTTGATGGCGAAGGCAATTTCTCTGTGATTTCTAGAGCGAACACCAGCAAGGCGATCAGCACACCATCTTTATATAGTTCCCGGCACCAACTTGCATACTCGTTGGAACCGAGAACTATGGGACAGATGTTGATGGTTTTTTCAGGCACTATGTTATTTAAGCAGCACGACAGGGGTAAAAAGGTAATTCACTTCTCAGTCAAGATTATTGATGCCGACCCGACCACTAAAGAGTCAACAGTAAGGGGCCGGGAACTTTACGGTTAGTGACCGAGCACTTGAGTTCAAGATGACCGGACAATTATCAGGTCGACAGCAGCATTCTCAGTACAAAAGACTATTATGACCGACCACATGAAGACCGAGCATAGGGCAAGACATGTTCGGGAAAATAAGGCATTCTATCCATATGAGATAAGATAATAAGTTATCCTACTTTCATGGGGTAAACTAGTAAGTCAATGTCCTAGTATGATAAAGGAAGTAAATGTAGTTTTTGACTAGGAATCCTTATGGAAAAAGGGAATAGTTTTGACTAGGAATCCTTATGGGAAAAAGGAAAAGTTTCAACTAGGAAATTCTTGTACAAATAGGAATATGATTTCTTCACCATTATAAATAGGAGGGTAGAGTGAGTGTAGAGGGGGAAAAGAAAAAGGGAGAACAGCAACATGATAGAAAAAAAGGGAACCAATATCATCATCAGAATCACCAAGCTCTGACTTGTAAAACACAAAGAACGGTCTGAAAAGCGCATTTGAATAATAAAAGTATCATCTTGTTTGTGCCCGTGGACGTAGGTCGGATCCAAATCCACCGAACCACGTTAAATCTCCTTGTCGATTGGTGTATTATTTGTCTTTTGCTAAGTTTGCTTTTGGTCCCCCATAACCAAACAAATTCACTATTGAGGGAGGATTAGTCTCGGGAGTGATATTCCCATATTGCCCCTGAGACCAAAATCAGCCGTCAACAGTTGGCGCCGTCTGTGGGGAACTCAACAAAAAGCGGTTCGCGTAGTAAGACGATGGCAGAAGGCGGAAATCACCAATCGTCGGGGAATCCGGCCACATATTGGATGAAGAAGATAATAGAAAGCATAAGGAAGGACATGGAGGATAGTCAGGCCCTCCTAAAAACCATGATCGACCGACTGGAGAGAATGGAAGGGGGGAACCGCGAGAAGCCCGAAACCAGAGCTAAATCAAAGAAGATGAGAGATAGCAGATGGAAATAGGGTTGTGGATACAAGTGAGGACGATGGACCTAGGAGGAGGGGGCCTTACGGGATAAAATCCATAGTTGTGGAAAAAGATTCACAAGCAGAGGACACATGGGAAGAAGAAGAAGAGAGACTTTCGACAGATTCCTCTTATGATAGTCTCTGCTACACTAGAAGAGGAGGCACAGAGTACGACGAGACTGTTCAAGAGATCCCAAGGCGTGAGGAACACCGCACCATTGGCAACAGACGTGAAGAAGAGCGCAGAAGGCGACATGTCGGCCCAAATAGCGAGGTAAAATCTTGGTTAAAGAAAGAGATGGCCAAGTGGGGGCAAGCCTCAAAACAGGTACATGAGACGCTCGGGATGACAAAGAGGAATCCCCAATCACAGAAGAAATAAAATCAGCAAAATTCCCGAAAAGGTTCAACATGCCGACCATGACGCCCTACAAAGGCCATATGTTTCTTTCCGGCTCGGGTCCGCTCTCGTACCGCCGAGACCGATGTTTCTTTCCGGCTCGGGTCTGCTCTTGTACCGCCGAGACCGATGTTTCTTTCCAGCTCGGGTCTGCTCTTGTACCGCTGAGACCGATGTCTCTTTCCAGCTCGGGTCTGCTCTTGTACCGCCGAGATCGGTGTTTGTTTCAGTTCGGGGTCGGGTTACGTCCCACCGAGTCGCCTTCTTTGGACTGGGGATGTAACATTCCCCTAGAGCCAAGTCTTTCTTTCAGCTCGGGGTCGGGTTACGTCCCACCGAGTCGGCTTCTTTGGACTGGGGACGTAACATTCCCCCAGAGCCAAGTCTTTCTTTCAGCTCGGGGTCGGGTTACGTCCCACCGAGTCGTGCTTATCGGCCTGGGGACGGAACATTCCCCCAGGACCAAATGTCTCTTTAGCTCGGGGTCCTCAGAATATTCAGGGACATACTCGATGCATAGGATCCGTGAGAAGCATAGCACGGGGAGGGATGATACCCCCGTGGCGATTGCTTGCTCCAGTGTTACCGAACATAAGGAGGAACATGCCTTTAATGTGTTGAGCACTCTTTTGATCTTCACTTACCCGATGTAATGGATCTGTGGGAAAGCATAGCACGGGGGATAAAGCCCCCGTGACGATTGCTAGCTCCAGTGATACCGGACCTAAGGAGGAATATACCCTTAGCATCCCGGACACTCTTTGATCCTTTCATCATTTGGATCCAAGAGAGGCGCAGCACGGGGATGCGTTGTGCCCTTGTAGCGTGTGCCTGCTCCAGCGTGGTAAGGAGGAGCCCTCGTACAATACACAGGCTCCACAGTGACCCGACGTGTAGAGGATGTGCCCTTACCATTCAAACGCTCTCCTGATCCAAATCCTGGTTCGCCGGGACACTGACTTGAAAGATTCAGAGTTGTGTTTTGGAGACCTCGGACATGACGCTGTTTTGAGGCATCCGTGTTGTTGTTTATACTTGCGAAACGTTTTGTTTTAGGATAAGCGATAAGTCGCCCCCGCCTGTTAATTTTATTTTCCAGAGATTTGTTTTTGTTTTTCACTGGTCTGGTAAGGGGACGCCCGTGCCAGATTCGGTAGGGTTTCAAAAGGTTGATTCACTTCCCTTCTGAAAAAGTCCCACTTGATTAATCGGCTCGGGGCTGGATTCTTTCCGCCGAGGCCACTTGATTAATCGGCTCGGGGCTGGATTCATTCCGCCGAGGCCGCTTGGTTAATCAACTCAAGGCTGGATTCGTTCCGCCGATGTCAGATGTTTTCTTTCCAGCTCGGGTCTGCTCTTGTACCGCCGAGATCGATGTTTGTTTCAGCTCGGGGTTGGGGTACGTCCCACCGAGTCAGCCCTTCGGACTGGGGACGTAACATTCCCCCAGGTCCAAGTGCCTTTCTCAGCTTGGGGTACGTCCCACCGAGTCAGCCCTTCGGACTGGGGACGTAACATTCCCCCAGGTCCAAGTGCCTCTCTTCACTCGGGGTCGGGTTACGTCCCACCGAGTCTACCTCTTTGGACTGGGGACGTAACATTCCCCCAGGTCCAAGTGCCTCTCTCCACTCGGGGTCGGGTTACGTCCCACCGAGTCTACCTCTTTGGACTGGGGACGTAACATTCCCCCAGGTCCAAGTGCCTTTCTCAGCTCGGGGTCGGGGTACGTCCCACCGAGTCAGCCCTTCGGACTGGGGACATAACATTCCCTCAGGTCCAAGTGCCTCTCTTCATTCGGGGTCGGGTTACGTCCCACCGAATCAGCCCTTCGGACTGGGGACGTAACATTCCCCCATTTCCGAGCATCTCTCACAGCTCGAGACAGGATCACATGCCACCGAGCACATCATCGTTAGCTCAGAGGCAAAAATTTTCTCCTTACAATCGAGATTGGATCAGTTAGGGGTCAGGACCTCCAAATCTCTGGTACAGATATTACAGAGGAGGAGTCATTTTTAGTTTGGACAACAAGAGGAACTTCATCTCCTGAAGGAACGACCCAAGTAAGCAATTTGCTTTGAGGTGGAGAATCGTTCAGAATAGGGTCAGCATCTCCAATAACCGAGGATATGAAGATAGAAACAGAAGACTTAGTTGATGGCGAAGGCAATTTCTCTGTGATTTCTGGAGCAACCACCAGCAAGGCGATCAGCACACCATCTTTATATAGTTCCCGGCACCAACTTGCATACTCGTTGGAACCGAGAACTAGGGGACAGATGTTGATGGTGTTTTCAGGCACTATGTTATTTAAGCAGCACGACAGGGGTAAAAAAGGTAATTCACTTCTCAGTCAAGATTATTGATGCCGACCCGACCACTAAAGAGTCAACAGTAAGGGGCCGGGAACTTTACGGTTAGTGACCGAGCACTTGAGTTCAAGATGACCGGACAATTATCAGGTCGACAGCAGCATTCTCAGTACAAAAGACTATTATGACCGACCACATGAAGACCGAGCATAGGGCAAGACATGTTCGGGAAAATAAGGCATTCTATCCATATGAGATAAGATAATAAGTTATCCTACTTTCATGGGGTAAACTAGTAAGTCAATGTCCTAGTATGATAAATGAAGTAAATGTAGTTTTTGACTAGGAATCCTTATGGAAAAAGGGAATAGTTTTGACTAGGAATCCTTATGGGAAAAAAGAATAGTTTCAACTAGGAAATTCTTGTACAAATAGGAATATGATTTCTTCACCATTATAAATAGGAGGGTAGAGTGAGTGTAGAGGGGGACAAGAAAAAGGGAGAACAGCAACAGGATAGAAAAAAAGGGAACCAATATCATCATCAGAATCACCAAGCTCTGACTTGTAAAACACAAAGAACGGTCTGAAAAGCGCATTTGAATAATAAAAGTATCATCTTGTTTGTGCCCGTGGACGTAGGTCGGATCCAAATCCACCGAACCACGTTAAATATCCTTGTCGATTGGTGTATTATTTGTCTTTTGCTAAGTTTGTTTTTGGTCCCCCATAACCAAACAAATTCACTATTGAAGGAGGATTAGTCTCGGGAGTGATATTCCCATATTGCCCCTGAGACCAAAATCAGCCGTCAACAATAATAAAAAAAAAAATTCACATTTCTCTCAATATTTACAATATCCATTTTGCTTCTTTGGTTTTATTTCACCCCATAATCTATTATCCGGAACAAAAATTCAATTTTGCTTTTTACCTAAGATCAAGCTCTTTTTTTTTTTTGGATTCTTTTTTAGCTATATTTTGGTGTTTCAGCTAAGTTTTGCTGAAAGGTTGTTCTTGGTGTTGGTTAGGATTGGTTAAGATTGAATGGATTTCGGAAAGCTTCAATTGTTTATTTGGTTATGTGTTGTAGTTCTTGTTTCGAAAATTGAATCTTTGTATTCACACAGACAGGCTGTTATGAACTGTACGGACACAACTAGGCTATGCACATCGTTTTTGGCTTATGAAATGCAACCAAACCAGACTTTTTCAGTGATCCAAAGCATGTTTGATGTGTTACGAGAAGATGTGACTGTGGAAGGAAATGGGAAAAATTACATTTTTATCAAGAAAAACTGTTCTTGTTTGTCAACAACTAGGAATTACGTGAGTAACACTACATTTACAGTGAAATCTAGTGATGGGTATGTGTATGATGTGGTTGTA